>JXSR01S004805.1:109905-139842 GCA_000969725.1 Ophiothrix spiculata
GTGTTGAAGTTATTTTATTTGGAGTCGCTAGTCATTTTGACGTCACAACCAAATGTTTGGTAGCAAAAATTTGTTTGGAGGGCGACCTTAAGGTAAATGTTTAATCATCTGAAGATGTCTAGCAAAGCAAGTTAAAGTATTACTGAATTATTTTTCCTGCTCTTTTTATTTTTTTCTATTATACTTACCAGTTTATTAACAGTTTATAGTCTATAAACTGTCAATAAACAGGTAAGTATAGAGAGCTAGGAAAAAAGGATTTCAATCCAGAATTTTTTAATTCAGGGGTGTGACAGGTGTTCTTTTTAGCTGATTTTATTCTTAAACTTTGTCCAAGCAACAAATTTAAGCCTTTTATATGTATTTGTCAGTCTATTCTTGGTAAGATCAACAACATGTTTTCTCATTTTGATAATTGTTCTCTTTTTTCAGAAGTGATCTCTCACAGCATTATTTTACTTGGCTGTAATATTGCAGGTTGGCCCAAAACATTTTTGTATAGATTGTAGCTTGAAGACTGTGGAAATGATCTACTTGTTACAAATTCTAAACTAAGTCAAAATGGTATATTTAGAGCAATTTGTAACAGTTAATGATGATCTTGCATTTCCTGTGGGAAACACTACCCAATTGTTTTGTAATCTACTGAAGATAGCAGCAATTTATTAGTACTAAATGCATAGTGATAAGGAAAGAAATTGAATGCCCTTAACATTTTGAAATGGAAGTTAGCGGTGTACAGTATTTCTAATGTGTTATAACTTGGCTCAATGTTCACATTAAAGGAAACTTACTTCGTTTTGTTGTACGAGTGCATTCTAAAACATTAATTCTTATACATAATTCTGTCATGCCCTTAACATTTTGAAATGGAAGCTAGCAGTGTACAGTATTTCTAATGTGTTATAACTTAGCTCAATGTTCACATTAAAGGAAACTTACTTCGTTTTGTTGTACGAGTGCATTCTAAAAAATTAATTCTTATACATAATTCTGTCATGCCCTTAACATTTTGAAATGGAAGCTAGCAGTGTACAGTATTTCTAATGTGTTATAACTTAGCTCAATGTTCACATTAAAGGAAACTTACTTCGTTTTGTTGTACGAGTGCATTCTAAAACATTAATTCTTATACATAATTCTGTCTAGCAAAAATAGTTACAAAATAAATATATGTGATCTGTAAGTTTAATCAAGGAATTTAAAAAAGGATGAATCAGTTTTGACTACTGTACATGTTAATCCTATGAATGTTGACTCTCATCTCGATGGTTACTCATAAGGGAAGTTATTGTAGTTTTAGACACAGCATTTATTGGATTCTCAAACAACAAGTTTTATTTGAAAAATTATTGTTGTAGAAAAAAGGAGCTCAACACAAGTCACAAAGGACAGTCAGTTGGAAACAAGTTTTTTAAATCTAATACACATGCTATGTTGCTTGACATAAGATTTAAGCAATCTGACTAGCTATCCAGCTGATGATACCAAACAAATTCCGTAGGTTCAGAAAAATGCACAAAGTCAAGACTAAAGGCAAGAAAAAAAAATACAATTCTAGAGCCTTAACTTGTTATTTTTTTTATCAGGCTACCAATGAAACTCATTAATGGGAAATTTTAGTATTGAGCAGTATCATTAAATGTATAAGAAACCAGCATGTGCCTCGTAAAGAAGATAAGGAAAATGTACAAGTGCCTCACTTCTGCTATCTATGTCTAAAGGTGAGACAGTCCGCTGATGTGGATTTCAATATTGAGTCTTGGATTTTGTAGCTTGTGTTTGCCTCGAGTACTTTCTTGTAAGAGAGGCCCAGCTTATTGAAAAGTCACAGAAGTGGAATTAGCCTTTTTACAGTCACTGAAATTAGATTTATGCATGTGGCAAGTTTCTATGTTTATAAATGGGGCAGAAATGCATATTATAAAGAATGGTAAAGAGGCCGCCTGGTTTATATTTACTTGCATTTAGACAGAATTTGTTCTTTTACCGAATACGAATACTGATTATTTAATTTGTGTCATAATAAAATTAATGTTTACATTACATGTGAGTTATGTGAAGGTAGAAGCTGATAGACTGAATAATTCATGGTGGTTCTAAATTTTCCTATACTTTCTAAGTCGAGTCCTGATTTGCCAAAAATTGCTTCAGCTGAAAAAGCTTTAACTTTTGAACTAAATGATTGATTTGAGGAAATCTACTGTACAATTGGAAGACAGGTGAGAAGAAGTGCCTCATCACTCTGGTTTTGTGTGTAAAGGTGAGACGGGTCAGATGGCAATATCAATAGAAAGACTTGCTTTCTCTTTTGCCTCCAGTAGATCCAGGTAAAAGAGGCCATGATGATTAAAGCTTACAGAAGTGGGATTAGTCTTTTGACTGTTAGAATTTGAGGGAAATTAGATCTCATTGCACAATAGCTTTGCATTTAGAGCAGTTGAGGTTTTCAAAATTTGTAAAGATTTTGTGTTGATAGTTTATAGGCATTTCTTGTGTTTAAGCTTAACTTAAATTTAAGCAACAGTATATACCTTGAAAAGTCAGGATTAGGGTTAAATTTAGAGTTTTAACGGTTAGTTTGTATAGTAAGGATCAAGTGGTTCTACATTGTCCTATACTTTAAGTCGAGTTTCCATTTTGACAAAAAAATGCTAGCTGTAAAGGCTGTAACTTTTTGAACTAAATGATTGATTTGAGGAAATCTGCTGTACAATTGGAAGATAGGTGAGAAGAAGTGCCTCATCACTCTGGTTTTGTGTGTAAAGGTGAGACAGGTCAGATGGCAATATCAATACAAAGACTTGCTTTCTCTTTTGCCTCCATATATCCAGGTAAAAGAGGCCATGATTAAAGCTTACAGAAGTGGAATTAGTCTTTTGACTGTTAGAATTTGAGGGAAATTAGATCTCATTGTATAGTAGCTTTGCAATATATAAGGCAAATTCGGTTGAGTTTTGCAAAATTTTTAAAGATTTTGTGTTGATAATATGTAGGTAATTATTGTGTTGATAGTAATCTTAAATCCAACTTAAAAGTGTCAAATATAATGTCATGGAAAAAAAGATTGATCAATGGAGTAGCTGTGGATCAAGTTGGTTGTTTTAGGACCAACATGAAATTTGTTGGTAAGTTTTGTGGTTTGAATTACATTCTTTTAAAAAAAAATAAGTAGCCAATTTGAGTCACAGACCAAAACATTTTTGGTTATTTTGGTTGTCCCTGTACTTTCATAGTTCCATTTTGACAAAAATTGCTTTAGCTGAAAATGCTTTTTAAAGCCTTTTCAGCTTAAGCCATTTTTGTTAAAACTTTTGAACTAAATGATTGATTTGAGGAAATCTGGTGTACAATTGGAAGACAGGTGAGAAGAAGTGCCTCATCACTCTGGTTTTGTGTGTAAAGGTGAGACGGGTCAGATGGCAATATCAATATAAAGACTTGCTTTCTCTTTTGCCTCCAGTAGATCCAGGTAAAAGAGGCCATGATTAAAGCTTACAGAAGTGGAATTAGTCTTTTGACTGTTAGAATTTGAGGGAAATTAGATCTCTTTGTACAATAGCTTTGAATTTAGGGCAAATTCAGTTGAGTTTTTGCAAAATTTGTAAAGATTTTGTATTGATAGTTTAGCATTTCTTGTGTTACTAGCTTGAATTTAAGCAATAGTATATTTAAAACCTAGAATGTGAAATGTTTTCATTCTCTATATAGATGCACGCTCTGGAGCAAGTATAGTTTTAAGTTCCACCTGAAATTTTGAGGGTTTTAGTGTCAAGTCAAGAATATGGTTAAGTTTAGAGTTGGATAAGAATTAAGGTTTAAAAAAGGCTAAGTTTGTAGAGTAGGATCAAGTTTTTGCTGATAACTAAAATGTACTTCTGCCCAATTTCGTATTTGTTATCTTATATATTTTAATGTGTAGCATTGTAGGAAATAGTTGCTTTAATTTTTATTTGTGGATAAGTATGAATACAACATGAGGAAGTATACCTCACAAATCCGATCCGATGTCCAAGCTTGAGACTTGTTTTTGACAATTTCAGTATTGAGTCTTGGATTGTTTTTGCCTGGAGTAGATTCTAGCAAGAGAGGCCAAGTTTTATCATGGAAGTCACCTGTCCCAGTTTGTTGATACTGGTTTAGATATGTCTTTTTCAGAAAGTTTTGATAGACAGAATTAGAGTGCGGAATATTTAGGATCATAGTTTTAGCTTTCCTCATAATTAGTTTTAATTTATTTTGATACTCCCTCTTATGTACCAAATTATTGCCTACCGACATCTATAATGTTGTGATGTGCAATTTAGTTACATGGTTTTGAGATGCAAGTGGCATTGGTTTGAATTTGGGAGAAGGAAGTAGTCTGGAAATATATAAAGACTGGATGGGAATTTTTTATCCAAACCGATCTGACCTCACTCCCTGAAATTATGAATGCAAAATGCAAGTCCAAATATGCCATAGATATATTCAGGGACTAAATTGTTGCTTGGTGAGAGACTCAGTGGTGGTTTGCTATGGGTATCTTTTGATTTGGGTGATGTGAGTTCTACTTCTAGAACCCTTTTCGAGGAGATTGACTGAACACAGAAAAAATAAATCTGTAATGGTTTTAAGCATTACAGATTTCTTTATATATGACATCTAGCTTCTAACTTGGTTGAAGAAGTATTAATCAAGCCTCTGGTACTAAATTTTTATTGCACTATAACTGAGATAAAAAAAGTGTTTCTTGTTTAAGATGCAGAGTAGTGTTCTTAATGTTATACATCAGTTATCAGCTTTAAAATTGCATGATATTAAACGTGAGTGCAGGAGACTTTTCAGACGATAACAAATATGCTTTAACTAAGTAAATTTTGAGATGCAAGGATATGTCAAACAACTCTTAAATGTATAGAAGCGAGCTGGTTAGATGTCAATTTTAATATTTACTGATATAGTATATATTTTATTTTAAGAGGGGAGTGGGAAAAAATTGAGGCCCTGTCGGTTGTTTTTTGAATGTCATTTTGGTTTAAAACAAATTCTGGGTTTTGCTTTTTCTAGAGTAAGATCATATCATGACATTAAAGGTAAGATACAGAGGGTCAATACCATAGTGTATAAACCTTTTGTTGACCGATTCATACCATTCTTTATTTTCAGTACTGAGTCTTATTTGTTTTTCTGTGCCAGTATTATATCTTGTTTTTTTGTTTTCTAGAAATGATCTACTCACCTATATCTCACATTATTTGAGAGCAAAATGAAACAGGATGTCTTAGAGATAAGGCAAAAAAAAATTGTTTGGTTGCCCTCCACCGACCGACCTTATTTTTCAGCCCGACCCAAACTTTTTTTTTATTGAAATTTTTTTTTTCTCAAAAAGATGCAAAACTTACCGAAAACTACAAAGAAAAAATGTTATATTTTTGCTTTTTTCAATATTCAACCCTCAAAATGTTTAGGATGTCCCAAATCACTACAAGAGGTATTTGATTGTTTTGATTTGGATGTCGCCGGGGAAGTTGTGAAGGCTGGAGCAGCCGATCGACCTAGCGGTCCATGGAAGAGTATTGGGGGGAAAAAATGACCGACCGACCCTCTTTGAAAAAGCTGTGGAGGGCAACCAAACAATTTTTTTTGGCCTAGCCTTATGGTTATTCTGAAGTTGTGCCCCTATATAGACCGACCTACTCTGATATCACTAATAACCACAAAATGGCGGATATCGTTTTGGCCACAAACTGGCGGACTTCATCTTCCAAAAGTTTTCAGTTAAAAATCTCAAAAAATTGATCATCTTGGCAAATCATTTGAGACTTGCCTCTAAAACAATACATTCTATTACCTTTCTGATATACTGGTTTCAAAATAAAACAAGTATTCACTCTAGAAAATCACAATTTATCTGATTGAACGCAAGACATGGAAAGGGGAAAGTTTGATTGGTTTACGTTCGCCACGACTGTAGTACAATACTACGCAGTATCATTATCGCTACGAACAATGACCACTACTGATGTATGCTACATCCGGGAAGTTGAGTCTGAAAAGAGATAAATTACCCGGTTGCGTAGATGGCTCTATGGTTAGGTATGATCAGATATGCTTGCAAGTTTATCATACAAAGCTCTTGTGCTCTTGTAAAGAGTTCAGTGAAGAATATTGAAATCTTTGTGTCTCTGAATGAACAAGTATCATCCACAATTCTCAAATTCAAAGCCCCATGCAAAGGTAGTCCACAAGTCAGTCTCATTTTAAAGATCCAGTGGGTAAAATTTGTTTACTTCCAAACCAAATATTAAGAAAAGTAGCTATTATAGTACTGTGAAAAGTTGAACAGTTATACAAAGGCCAAATGTTACATATTTCAAGAATTACGCAGTTTATTTTTGTAGCAAAAAATGTGCACATCAATTTTGGATTGTTATCTGTAGTTCAGTTTCACTCTCGTTTTATGTCATCATAAATTTTATTTGGACTGTGGAATTACAATAAACATGATATTCAAATCGGTCACCAGAGGGAGTTTCAGTGAAGAGGGCTGCAGATATGGTTTGGACAGGGTATGCATTACATATTAATGCCTATTTTCGAACCCGGGCTCGCATCCCAATCCAAATCAAGCAATAGCAAGTCACAGGGCCTGTGTTGCCTAAGAGTGATACAGTGCTTGCATATATATCTCATGTCTATAACTTCATCGGACTATTTTTCGCTTTTATCAATAGTATTGTTTAGTACTGAGGTGCGTTAGCATTATGAAGCTTTACCTACAGTGTTTCCCTGTAAAGTTTTTGAGCTTGTGCCAGTTCGACCAATTTTGAAAGGGGTGAGGTGCTTGCACCAAAATCATAGACAGAGACTGAAAATGTGCTAAATAAACCAAGGAAAAGCATTTTTTTCACATATCTTCAGAAACCTGCTGCGCCAATTTTCACAGCTCCTGCGCCAATGGCATGTCATACGGCCTTTGCAGGAACACTAATTTACTTTTATGGTGGTTTAAGGTATGTCAGAATTAGCCCAGTAATTTTCAAATTATTTTACTGTTTTGGTCAAAAGAATTAGCCTAGTAATTTTCAAAGATTTGCTTTTCAGTTTGTACAGTTTTGTTCAAAAGGTGTGTTTCAGCCATATTCAGTAGTTCTAGCATTTCTAGTACATCGATGTTCCAAAATTGCAAAACTTTCAAGTTCAAAATCCTAACTGGGAGCATTGACTCCAAAGCAAATTGAATGTAAAACGTGATCTGTAAGAACAACACCAGCACCAAGCGATTGTTATCAAGCAAGTGATATTGGTGATCGTCACTGCAATAATGCAGGTCTGTGAACTACAGCAAGTAGTAATATGCTCAGTCCTGATCGCTATCAGATTTTGTTCTTTTTTTTTCCAATAATGTTTAAAAGAGAATCCAAATAAAGTACTTTATATTGCACTTACTTGTAAGTATCTGGTAGCACTTATCCATAGATATCGACTTATCTGATCAACTTTTTAAAGTTAACCAGATGGTGTTATAAATGCGTTTACTCTCACAATTCTGTAACTATGGTAACATGCATTTTCATATAAATATGTTTGGATTTATGATTGAGTTGTTTAGATTTTTTGATGGGAAAAACTTATCATATATTCTAAATTTCATTTGGAATCTCAACTTTAAATATTAAGGCATCTTTTGTTATGATAATCATCTACTGTATAAGTAGTTTATTTCGTGCTACATTCATGAAAATAAATGTAGCGCGAAAAGTGGTTTGTACATATACCTCCGCATGTTGAAATAATCACAAGCGCGAAATGATCCAAAATAACTCAAAATTAGCCTTTGCGCGAAAATATTGGCATTTACAGTATCATAACAATATTACAAGATTCCCAGGGGCACTCACATAGGAAAGTGACGTGTATGAGTGCCACAGAGCACCTTGGAAGTTGTGGTCATTCAGTGAAAAATTGGTCTAAAAGGGGTGGGGGGGTCTGTCAATTAAATGGGGGTCCCTTGGCAAAATTCATAGAAAAGTAGGGTCTTTCCGGGTCAAAATTACCCCCAAAAAATCGCAAAATTTTGGCGAATTTTGTGACAGATTTAGCAAAATTTTCAAAAAATATTAGGAAGGAGGTGGGTCTTTTGAGTGGCAAAAGTTGTTTTAGTGACAAGGAATTTTTAAAAGTAGGGGGTCATTGAGTGACAGTTGGTAAAAATAGGGATCTTTCGATGAGAGCGAGCAGAAAATAGCGGTGGTCTTTTTGTGGCACATGGCACGTACCTCAAAGTTGAGTGTTCCTCCACCTCCACCCCTGGACAAGATTGTCAAATGTTTGTGGGTTTTTTTCATGAAAATATCTTCTGAAAACAATAAAATTTACATTTAGTAGATTAACTAGAAATAATTAGCTTATTTTAAGTGAAAGAGGAATCTCAGGATTTGTAAGAAATGTTTACAAATCATTTACTTGAGGTAAATGTAATGCAACTTTCAATTCGATGCTCACTTTGCATCCATGCAAGTGCCTCCAAGAATAGGGTCTTGCAAAATGAGGTCATGATACTCTCATCTTACAAGAAAAGATGATGCATGCCAACACCTTGGGCTAAAAGCTTCCACTACACAGTTCTGGTGCGTCAACAATGAAAGATAATCCATCTCGTCTGACTGGCGACAATGCAGCGTGGCAAAAAACGTAAATTGGCACTAGGACTTATTACCGAGCCCCATGCTCTTGGGCTAATACAGGTACGAAACTGGTTGGGTAGCGTTATTAGCTTAGTCCACTGCAATGATGGTGGATGGAGGAAGGAATAAAATATTTAAAATTGATTAGCAAAGCTGAGTAGCATCATTTGGGTCTTTGGGTCTAAGGGGAGATTTGCTATGTTTGCTGAGGTGATGAGTCGACAGGGATTATTTGAGACTGGAATCTGTTGGTAATAAGGTTGGTGACTGGCAGATAGGCTATTTTCAAAGTGCTTTGATTAAAGTGTGTTTTGGCATGCATTGTTGTAATTAATCTTTATATGGTAAAAATTAAAGGTACTTTAAAGTACCGGTTTTTTAACCAAGGCTATATTCTGTACTTCTGGATTTCATATTAATTTGAACCAAGTTTCATTTCAAAGATGATTACTTGTTCTTGTTGAATCTGCAATAAAAACAAATAAGATGAAGGGTTTAAATTTACACCTTGGTCACATAACCACCGGTCGCCAACCAGTATCTGGTAAGCTGAAGGAAGCTGCGACGCCACTATGATATCGGTATGACACCGGTGAATGCTTGCGATGCCCGGTCGGTCGGTCGCCGGTAGTTATTAGACCATCACTGAAGATATCATATACAAGCCGCAAGGTTTTTACTCAGAATTAAATTCTTGAGACATGCTTCTGGCGTTTCTGCGGCTCTGAGGACACTGGTCAGACACCGGGCGGTCACCGGCCGGTGTCTGCTGAATTCTACCCGGTATGACGCCGTAAGCACAATGTAACCTCGCTGCAAAGTTATGTGACCAGGGTATTACCGAGGGATTGTAATGGAAGGGGAAGCGGGTTAGTGTAGCGGTATTTCCCTCGCTTTGCACCGCTGAGTCCCGGGTTCGATTCCTGGTCCCGGCGCTGTATGTGCATTTGGTTTTCAGTCCATACTCGCTTCCGCAGGTTTTTCTCCGGGTACTCCGGTCTTCCTCCTGCACTTAAAACTGACACTAGATTTGTCCAACATAGTCTGCCCCACCCAGGTTATGGGAAGCTGCAAAAAGGGTAAATATTACAATCTAAGTACCGATAGGATGGTATGCTCTTGAAAAGGAAGCAAAACGCCTAAATGAAGTGAAGTGATTGTGAGGCTCTACCTGCAGCGAAAACATGAGCGGTTTGATCTTGATGGAAAATCGCTATACAAAAACCAGATTATTATTATTATTATTATTAAGGTCACATGTCATAACTACACCAGTTGTGTAAAGATTTAGGTTGGGATTGGGACCTAAGAAGCCTTGCAGCATCTATCTTGAGTTCATGAATACCTTTGAATGCTTCATGAATACCATGTGAATACCTAATGAATACATAATTTCAATGAATTACATCTGCCAAACTGTACAACACTCACTTAATCATTTCTGTAAGAAGTAGGACAGATTTTTACGTGATACGATTCAGATAAAATGCTGATTGAATATCTAATTTGCATTTATATAACAAAAGAGGATGAACACCATGTATCTATTTTTGTATGCTGCTGTCTCCAAGATATAATACTGGCACAGATAGAAACCTTTCATTAGAAGGAATTTACTTGTATATAAAGAGTACCATGTGATGTACTCTGCTAGTTGCTAAAGTTGTATTCTTGAAGATGACAATATTGTAGTTTAAAATTTGCCCTTAGCAGATTGCAGGACCAAACATTTCCATAGATCACAAAAACCTGCTCCAAACAATCAAAAAAATGAAAACGTTCAACCATGAATACTTAATTTGGCTAAAATGGTCATCAGAGAGTAAATTCCTCAAATTCACATGGTGGTTTTATCTGCTCTAAAACTTGATCTTATTAGAATAATTATGTTTGCTTTCTATTGAACAGCCAGCTCATGGTGCAGAACACAAATCTGGTATAAATAGTGTTTTATGGACCTTTATGCAAGACCTCGAATCAGGGATCTGGGGCCTATTTCACTAACATTATTTTTTTGCAATGATTGCAAAAACTCTCGCAAACTAGAATCCATCACGAATATTGTTTGTGATGACTTTTCCATTTCACTAACATCTTTTCACTTTTAATCTTCATGGACGAGCCTATCGCAAATTTTGCAATGATTTCTTCCAAATATGGCGCGAAATAAAATCATGTGATATCTAAAATTTTGGATGACATTTTGCGATGTTTTTTTGCGGTTGCCCCCTCAAGATATTCATCTCAAATGCTTTGAGATTACTTTTTTCATCGCGATGGATTTAGACGTTAGTGAAATAGGCCCCAGACTTGTGTTACTTTTGACCCATAGTACGTGAAAGTGTTAGCCATTTTTTGGTTCTTCAATTTCTGTTCTTGACCATGCCATTGAAACCATTATCTGGTTTGTGGCATTATTTCATACAAAGTCAAACATTGAAAATATGACCAAACATAATCGGGAACATAATGAAAAAATCAGGTTGAAAGTGTCCCATTTTACTCTGAGTCAAATTGTCATGTGTGATTGTTGTTGTGCAATAATCATCTAGGGCATCAATAGATACAGGTGCTGATACAGTTTCTCCAGCAGGTGTTTGCATAGACGTCACATCAGGGGTACTCGGATGCAGGCTCCGGCTCCCTAAATCTGGAGTGTAGTTTGACTTAAGAGAAACATGCTCAATAAAAACATTTCTCTAGAGTTTCTTTCTTTTTTGTGTCACCTTGACATGTGTGATTGTTGTTTCCCAATGGCTATCTGTAAAAGATGTAATGAGTCGAAACGGGTGAAACGTATGGTGCAGAGGTTGATTTAAGCCCTTCCCATCATTCAATTCAAATTGCTATTTCCACAGCTACAAACAGCACAATGAGTGAACCAACTGCATAGACTTGTATGTAAAACTACTGATGGGAAACTTGCTATAGAAAATTTATTATTTTGTCCAACTGTGAATGAAAAAGACCTTCAGATAAAGGATAATCACAGCTTGATATCAATGCAAACAAACCTGAGTTGGACAGAGTTTTTCATTCCTAAAATACAGTTTGAAATAGAGTAATTTCAAACTGTTTACCATACAAATGAATGGAGTAGTGGAGTGACCTTGGTTAACATTCCATGGGGTCTACTGATATGTTGCTGTGTGTTATGGGAAGGGCTTAAATCACCCTCTGCGTATGGTGGGAATGGATGGGGAAATGGATCCGGAACGAGTACCATGATGAGTCCAAATATGGATAAAAGTCATGGATAAGGGTCCCCAATTTCACAAAATCAGTTGTTGTTGTTTTGAAGCAGCAGCATCCTTAGAAATTTGAATAAGTGTCATAAAAATCATCATTCCCCAAAATACATCTGGAATGGATATTTTTGGCCTAAAATACTCTCAGAGATTGGTATGGAAAAGACCTTGAGCGGCATATCTCGATCAATTCATAATTCGAGGTCCCCCACTGCGATGGATCCAACATATCCAGTTTGTTCATACTGTTTAGGATCCACCCTCAAAACTAGCAAACAATCCAGAACCGTTTGAAATCTGATAAGTTTCTACATCTGAATAAACTCAATCTTGAACTACTTGTTTATATTCCCATGCATAATAATCCATCAGTCACATGTGTTTGGTAGGCATTTATTTGTTGACCCTGTGTCAGTGTCAGTATGGTTCACAAATGTTTGACAATTTTATCTCTGAATCTGTGAGAGTTTCTAGACTGATATAGTTGCCTCATTTCACCTGATAGTTTCAATTTTCCTACAATTTAAAAGAAAATTTTAAGAAGCGGAACTAGAAGATCAATTATCTTGTGAACCACTTGTGGGAGAAAGGCTTTCAACATCTTGAAGAGGTCATGGATTCAAAATGTTTAGGTTTTTAAAAAAAGCTCAAGTGTGACTTTATCCGTGAAATAGCTGTTTTCTCTCATCCAGTAGTTTCAAATAAAAACAATTTTTACCCTTTATTGATTTATGGACATAGTGAAATAGTTCATGATTGTTTGCATCTAGCAACTCTTTTAGGCTAAAATGTTCTCTAAAAGAGGGTCGATCTGGCCTTAATAGGAAATTTTTAAGCCTTTCACCTCAGAGAGTTATTCCGATATTTTTCAGTTGGAACACATGTCACTTTGTTACATAAATGCAATGTATCTTGCTTAGTGCAATTCGCATTACCCATTCTTTGTGCATCAAGTCAATTCAAGGAGCAAAGATGTTCTAAGCACAGCGGCGGCTCGCCCTAAATAAAAAATCTTGAAGTACAATAACTCGAATTCGTGCACAGCAACAAGATTACTGGTGTCAAGCTCTATTATGTTTTACTCTTTGTAAATAGTTTGCTTTTTAGGGACCGTTCACAAACACTTGTTAGGGGGCCCTTAAAATTTTTCACCCTCGTAAGGGGTGGGGCCTAAAATTTTTCACCCTCGTAAGGGGTGGGGCCTTGAAAAAAATTACCACAAGTTTTCCGGTATATATTTAGTTTACATGCTTTTTTATGGGGTTGACCACTAATTTTTGTCGCAAAAAGGGGGACCTTAAATTTTTTGAGGTCAAAAAGGGGGGGGGGGGGCCAAAAAATTTCTTTGTAATTTATATTATTTTTATATTGCACAACACCTTGCGGTTTCTACATAAGGGGTTTTAAAAAACTGTTTAGTAGTAGTAGTAATAGTACTTCTATGAAAACTAACTCTCCCTTTAACATTCCTCGTAATTTAGTGAAATATATTTAGATTTCCATTGGATAAATGGAGTAGCAAACATCTCAAACTCTTGCAGCTTGGTTCAAGTTTGACCTCATCATGGATGCAATAGATAAAAAAGATATCCTGATCTTCCCATCATGCATTGCTTCCAATGAGATTTTTTTTGTACATGTTTTAATGAGAGGGTAATAAAACATATTCTAAAATGCAAATTTTAGATGAGATCTGCTAATCGTACTATGTTTCATCCCTAAACTCATCAAAACCTTTACAAAAATCCCATGGGACGCAAGGCATGATGGGAAGATCCTGATGTCTTCTCCTGCAATAGATGCTATTCTGTTTTCAACAACTTCCCATCTCAACAGCTTTCAAAAATAAAGCATTTAGTAATATGTAAAACGTTCTGTACTTTTTGCATGTATATCTTTCTCCTCTCATCCTAATGCATTTAAAGAAATAAGGTCTTGACATTCCTAGAAAGTACATGTAAACAATTTGTAAAATAGGATACTTATGCTTGACTTTGTTTTGAGGAGGGGTGACTCTCTCTACTATTGTGCTATTCATATGCCTCAACATCAATGGGTTTGAAATGGCACTAACCATGCTAAATTGGGATGTGGTGTTTGCAGGAAAGACACTAAAATGCCAAGGTTTCACACTTGATACACTTAATGTGTTATTCAAGGCTAAACAATTTGAATTGAAGCTTATTTGAGCCTATGATTTGAGGTAAAATGAATCAACAAAAACTACCAGAGTATTCTACACAAACTCTGGAAATACAAAGTTTTTTACATATTCAGAGATGCCAGTTTTCCTGTTTTAATCTGATTTCAGGTTATTTAACCTGATTTCAGTTTTTTTTTAAACTCCAAATTTACGCGTTTTTTATATTTTCAGCCCTTTTTTCAGCTTTTTTGCCAAAATGTACGTGCATTTTCAGGATTTTTTTAAAGTTTCAGGTTTTTTTCAGTGATACATTCTGGCATCTCTGCATATTTAGGATGCAAAATTTGAAAAGAAGAAAATAAAATGGTCAGGAATTACCAAAAAAAATGGGTCGGAAATACTTTGTGCAGCAACTTTTCAGAATTCCCCCCCCCCAAAAAAAAAAAATTAGGGACGGTCAGTTGTGGAACAAGCAAGCAACTTTTTTTGGCATTATCGCCCAAGTGGGACTACTACAGTTTGATTACCTGCATGCAGAGTGATATTCTTTTAATTAGTTTCATTATCAATATAGTCTGACGAGTGACGACTGCTTTACTGAAAATAATATGTAGGGCACAATATAGGAGATCCCCCTCCTCAGGGATTTTGTAAGCAAAGTGTTTGTTCCTTGCATAATGTATATGTTATCAATGAGATATGTACTCTTCAATCACTTCAGATGTAGGTTAGGGCACTGGGCATAGATTTGCAGAATAGTACAATGTCAAATAAAGAATAAGTTTGGTTGGTATTCTTTGTGTTGGAAAGCCTTATTTCCACTAATTTGTGAGATGATATAATATGGTTTTCAGTTTAATGTTGGTACTGCCGTAAAATGTAAAGGGAGAAGGCCTATATACAGGTCGTAGGGTCCAACTTTTTTTCAAAGCAATTACGCAAGATGCTACTGTTCAGTAACAAAGTGATTACGCAACTCACCCAGTTACTGGATCACGCACATCCCCTGACAACAGTTAGTGTAATACTTTTGTGTGGTGATCAATTCAATCATAGTTCCAAACCCGAAAGCGTGATCCAGTTGTCTGGGTGATAATCGGATGACACGTAACACTTCGATACTGAATTGTCATATTGCTGTAACAGGAATTGCCTAACCCTGATTTCAGTGCCTTGTCCTACACCCACCTAGTGTCCAACAGCATCCAGCCACTCTCTGCCACACACCCTCTCTGTGCCCACACTGCGCAGAGAGGGTGTACAGGTGACTAGGAGAGGAGATGAGAGAATTGTACTAGTTATAGGACTCGCCACATCCCTTCACAACAAGACTGTAACTTTTTGAACATTAAGAAGTTTTGATTTGACACGTGGATCAAGAGGGGCATATGAGAGTTACCATCTTGCTTAAGAGCACTATACAGTATGAACTCTGAAGTACACTCCCGGTCAAAAGTGTTTGCGCACAAAACCTTTAACCAGCCATATCTCGAGAACCATTCATCATTTGCGTAATAGTCTTTCAGATTTATATTTAACATATATAGATCTGAAAAACTAAACAGGAATTACATTCCCCACATTTGAAAATATGGCGTGCTAAACATACTGTATACTTTCTTCTGCACATTCAAAAATGGATTTTAAATGCTAACTGCACATTTGTTGGAAAACTTATAGCCTTAAAATGTTCTTTACGGTTACACGGTGATAACGAGCAATTGAATAATAAACTACAGTGGTATCAAAAAGTGTGTGTGGTGAATTTGTATATTGTCCCGAAAATCAGCCATTTTTATGGTTATGGAAGATCCAATATCACAGAAAACATGGATGACTTAAATTGGATACATTAGGCACCTGTTTTTTCAGAGTCTTGGTCATTTGATATGATTATTACGTTTTAAGCCCGTATTTAAGCGTGCGCAAACACTTTTGACCGGGAGTGCACAAAGTAAGCAGCCGATTAATTATGATGTTGTGGAATACAACTTAGGATATGCTATCATGGATCTCGTAACAAGAGTCTGATTTCAAATTGTAGGTTGACTGGACTGTAGATTCGCAGCTCAGGGGATTCAAACTCCTGCTTTTCAATGCGGGATGATCGAGAGTTGGTGTTCAGCTATGCCACACATCTCTCAATGTTGATACTTTTGGTACTAACAAAAACTTGCTTCAAATTGTTTTGACAGAATTTGAGTTCCAGATAGGAAAGATATTTAATGAAATCTGTACATTATCTTTTTATTTCAGATGGAGAGAGCCAAACTCCAGAGGGATAATGAAGACAGGTTAGACCAGCAGGCTATAAGATATGAGGAAAGAATCACAGAATTACACAGCGTTATAGCTGAACTCAATAAGAAGATCGATAGGACGCAGCCCAACGATGTTATACGGTAAGAACAAAATATTCAATGAACAGCAAACCTGTTATGTAAGCTGAGGGCCCATCATGCATTAAGTTTTGTGACCCGTTACTGGCCACATTGAAAGATACATTTTGAGCTAAAGAGACATCAACGAATGAAGCAGATTTGATTGACTTAATACATTTTCAAAAACATGGCCTCTTAACAGTTAAGGTTTTTTTTGACCTCATCAGGATGCCACACCGATGCACATCACTTTAGCTCTTCCCATAGCATTAAGCTATTTAAAAGCGGCAAATATAATGGGAAATTTTGGGGTCCCTATGCACAAAAACGGTTTCAGGTTTAGAATGGTTTTAAGTTAAAATGGGTCCATATCAAAATTACTATGCAATAAAGGACCTTTTGAAGCATTTTTGAACTACGACAGCTTTAAAGAATTAATGATTCAACCAAAAATCTAACAAGCAACACAGAATATGACAACCAGGTCTAACTTAAAGCCTAATACAACTTTTAAACCACTTATGAGCATTCAGACCTGAGAGTTATTGTAGGCATTAATTTCATAAAACGAATTTACTGAGTCACAGTTTATTTGTCCATGGCAGAGCCAAAGCTTAAAACCAGACAAATACTTTTTGATATAAATCTGCATTTGAAACTGATACTCACATGAACAGACATGATGTTCAACTCGGAGCTGACCGTATGGACAAAAACAAAGATGGACAGAACATCAAATTGTATAATCTGTACATATCACTGCCAATGCTTGAAACGAGACAGATAGGTTTCAGAAATAAGCCCCTCTTTGAGCCTGATACTCACATCTACAGAGAGACTTCATATCTCAAAGTTAACCTGAGCCTGGGAAGATCAATGGAACAACTTCACAGCTAAGCTTATTATAGAGGCACCGGACAAATTCATCGTTGTAAGACCAAGTAAAACAATTTTTCATGAAATACTAATGCAAAAATGTTCTTCATATCATATCATTTATTATTTCCATCAATAACATAACAAAAACAAGCAATATAATGATGGAAGAGATGCGACAAAAGCCAAAGCCTGAAAAGTGTTATACCATGAAAGAGCTAAAACATGTTAAAAACGACATTAAACTACATATCTCTTGCACACAAATTCCCACCCACACACACCCCACACCCCAACACCCCCCCCCCCACACACACACCCCGACTAAAATGCACAACATATTGGACCTGACAACTTTTTCTTTTTCTGCCATACAATTATATCCCAATTTCATATGATGCAGAAAATTAAATTTCTGAAAATGTTGATATCAGAGCTGAGCATAAAAATATATGTTGAAATTTAGACCAAAATCAAATTAAACATTTTGATGCGGAATAAAAACCATTATTTCCATCCCTCAGGGCTCTATATATTTCACACATGTTACATACCTCATGGAATATATGCTCTACATGCAAAATTTTAATCAATGATATATATTTAGGCCTTGTATAAAAATGAAAAATGTGTAAAAGCATCATTGACTTTTGTAAATCGGTATCTAGATGAAATTACATTTCCATCTCCTGAAAGGCCTATCGTATGTTTTCAGCCAGCGGCAGTTGTCAGAATTTTCATTTACGAGATACCAATACCTCACTTACTGATTTGGTAGTGACTTGGTATATCTAGGGCTGGTTCAATACCTTTAGGGCTTATTGTAAGCAACATCATGTTCTAGTGAGACAGCAATATGTCTCGAACAACGCAAAAACTTATTTGGAAGTTATGGTAAAAAGTTTTCATTTTTATTTTTAAAGTTGACACTCCATCATATTGAAGGTACACATCGTGTCTAGTGAAAATTTCTTTGATGAGATATTTAGGATTGAATGGTGATTTTGCAGAGTAAAAATCAACTTTCATATTCTCCTTTTGATGCATTTTCATTAGATCACTTTTTCATAAAATAGAATTTTAAAATCCTTCATATGATATTAATATCTTGCAAATAAACTTTCTTAAACGTTTCGGAATTTTGCTAGATTGTCTAGAGAGTTGGTTTTATTAACACTGAATTAAAGATTTATGACTATAAAACAAGAAACAAGAAAATTTATTGTCTTGATATTCACAAATCCAAATAAATTTTGACAAATGGAGAAGATTTTTGACAATGCTCAGCTTCAGATGGTGTTCCCATAATTCCATTCAAAATTTAAAATCAATAGCTCAAAACAACCTACATTGAGACCAATTTCCCATTTACATTACAAAGTAAAATGCATATTTTCAACCTAGCACAGCTTGTCTATTAGTTAAGCGACCATTTAATTAAAATTACCTTGAGAAAGGTCATACTACAAGCTTTATGAATATGTAAACACATCTCTGGTTGCTTAAAGTTTTTGGACCCATAATACAGTTTAATTTAGTGTGAAATTTCACATATAATACACAGCCATGGTAGTTTGACCTCACGTAACATTCCATTAGTTCATTCATGCTCACTGAGCTGTTACTATGAGGTCTCAAATCATCCTCTAGCTCAGCTTCAACGGTCAGTATCTTGTAATTTACTATGCAGACCTTAAGGTACCTTTCGATATGGCAGGTCACATATTTCTTTGTTTTTGAGAGAGTCAAAGCTTCGGTACCCAAAGCTTCATTCACATTTTAATTGTGGCACCTTGTTATTTAAAATGGTCAAGGGTTATTACAAATGACAAATGGTTGTACACATACTAATAATTCCTATATCCTAGGCTTTTGACAATTCAGCGCAATTTAAAAAAATATGTTTGGGTTTACAAATGATATTTAATAGAATAGAATTGCCATGGGAATTTAAAAGTATTTGATGCACTGCATTGAGAATATGAATTGGCTTATTCTCTTGTGTATTGGACAGTATATTACAATGCTGGAAAAAACCATTAATAAGGAAAAGTGACCGCCCTCAATTTTAAAAGCTGCAGTAGGAAACAAAACAATTAAGATTGAAGGGCCGTATCATATAGAAAAACATGGCAGATCATGTAGAAATGTCG
Organism: Ophiothrix spiculata; assembly: GCA_000969725.1. NCBI lineage: Eukaryota > Metazoa > Echinodermata > Ophiuroidea > Amphilepidida > Ophiotrichidae > Ophiothrix > Ophiothrix spiculata. Next base: position 129,376 of record JXSR01S004805.1, read on the forward strand.
AAAGTCCAGTGGCATAGCCAGCATGTGACATTGGACGAAAAATCCAGCGGGAAATAGGGGACAGCAAGCGGGGAAAATCGGGAAGAACAAGAAAAATGAGAGTGCAGCTGCAAGACCGCTTGATTTGAAACATGGGAAAAAACAGAAAATCATGTCAAAAGACCTTTTTTTTTTCCTTTTTTGCTTGTCAGTTTTTTTAAAATCGACTTGAATTAATTTTGGATGTAAGAAAATGGATTTTATTTTTTGTCGGAAAAAATTGGGAAGAAGTGTGCAAACGCGGTGGGAAAATTGGGAAGAAATGTCTTTGCCCCCCCCCTGACTAAAAGGTTAGGCTTCGCCACTGCCAGAGTCATTTCAATTTGTGAATATGAATACAGCCCCGGCAAGGGTGATCATGACAGTCACTGAGTGGCCATGCTGCTAATTTTGATGATGCAAAGTCAAACATTTCGTGAAGTGAAATACACAACCAAATAAAGTTAAGTAACTTTTACTGTATAAATCAAAAACCTTTGCTTTACCTCAACATGTCATCTGATGAACTGTTTTGACCCGATTGATGTTGATACTCTGCTTAATCAGGAAGCGTTTCCATCTAAATTTATCTAAACAAGAAAAGCTTTTTGGCATGGGTGCTGTAGAAAGCAAACATCAAGCAACACTAAAGTGGACAAGTCACAGTATCCATACAAACATGCCCCAAGCAGTTTTCACACTGAACGAGTGCAGGAATGGCTTGTTGGCGAGTTATGAATGAAGCAGTGAGTTATGGGCGAGTTATGGTTAGGACTTATTCCCTTGTTATTCCCTTTGCTTATTTCATTGTGTATTTGGACGGTATATCATAATGCTGGGAAAAAATCATGAATAAGGACACACACCACTAAATTAAGGCCTTTGGCCCGTACAGAGCAATGCGGGAGCATGTGCTTTGTTGCTCTCTCTAAAGTAGAAGCTTCAAAAATGGCGGGAACTAGAATTTGTGATTAAATTTCTTTTTAATCATGTTCTGTGGTTCAAATGTAGTCAGGCTGGTTAAAGATGACTATAATTTTGCTGGTTTTGTAAAATGTGAGAGCAGATTTTCAGTGTCTAGAGAAATTTTGTAGCGAGTTAGAGAAAATGAAATTTTGAGCATATTCTATTATCAAGGTTACTCTATATATTTTTTTCACTTTGTGGACTCATCTAGATCATAATCTCAAAATAAATCTAAGAGTTGAAGCAACTAGTTGCTTTATAACCAAGATATCTGCCATGATCTGGACGTTGTTTTGCATAGGAATGAATAGGTGCTCTATTTGCTGGTGTGTGTTCATAAGGAAAAGTGACTGACCTCAATTTTAAAAGCTGCAGTAGGAACATAACATTAACTCTTTTGATCCGATAGAATGCCCGAGCGTTTCCAAAGGAGCTTACGAGAGAATGCTCAGGCATTCCAGTTCGTATTGAGTGTAAATTAATTCAGTATTGGCTATATACACCTACATTGCAATTCGGGATCGAAAGGGTTAAGATAAGAGTGAAGGGCCTTATTATAGAGAAAAACATGGCAGATGATGTTGAAATGTCCAGAGTCATTTCAATTTGTGAATATGAATACAGCACCAACCAGGTGATCATGACAGTGGCCATGCTGGTAATTTCGCTGATGCAAAGTCAACCAAATAAAGTTAGTAACTTTTACTGTATCAATCAAACCCTTTGCTTTACCTCAACATGTCATCTGATGAACTGTTTTGACCCGATTGATGTTGATACTCTGCTTAATCAGGAAGCTGTTCCATCTAAATTTATCTAAACAAGAAAAGCTTTTTGGCATGGGTGCTGTAGAAAGCAAACATCAAGCAACAGTAAAGTGGACAAGTTACAGTATCCATACAAACATGCCCCAAGCAGTTTTCACACTGAACGAGGGCAGGAATGGCTTGTTGGTGAGTTATGAAGCAGTGAGTTTTTGGCGAGTTATGGTTAGGACTCGTTGTAAGGTATTTGTTAGCTCTGACTGAGCCATCTATTTTCCACTGCCATAAGAGCAAAATCCTCTAGCCAAGCTACAAGCCAAGTATCTGGATGACGGTCAGCTTGAAATGCTCGGTTATGGAAATGCGCGCCACAACCTCTCTGATTAGTCACTAAATTGATTTGGTCACTACATTAATATTGGTCAGATGAATTGCTAGACAGAGAGGACATTGGTCAGTGGAGATGAGGGATAGAGGGGAGGGGGGGATTGGTCAGTTGTAAGGGTTAGTCTAGGGATCTGGGCTAGATAGTGTTTTTAGGATCCAAAGCATGTCATGGATATATGGGTGAATTAGAGCAGTGGTATACAGTGAATTATGGTTAGGAAATTGGACGAGTTATGGTACGTAATCAGCCGCGGATCCAGGGGGGGAGTGGAAGGGGCTTACGCCCCCCGTAAAATTGGCAAAATCCTACAAAATCAGCCTAATTTGGTCATTTTTTTTGTTATAAAAGCTGAAAAACACACTCTCCGCCCCCCGTAAAATTAAGATCCTAGATCCGCGACTGCATAATACAAGTAGCAGGTTATCGTCAGAACAGTAGACGAGTTATATGGTAACAGATTGTGACAAGTCAGAGATAAAGGACACAGGTGCCCAATGATACCTTGATGCAATCCCTATTCATAACTTGCCACATGTTATATCCATAACTCACCACATAATTAATCCAAGACTCGCTACATTTCTTATTTTTAACTCAAGACATGTCACAAGTAGCCACAGCATATCAACCATAAGGCTGCGATCACATAGAACTATACTATTCGGGTATACAGTGAGTGCACTATTTCACCTGGGCACACGTATAGATGCAATCGAACACGTGAATTTGATGCTACCAGGTCACATAAGAGGGCACTATTCGAAAAAAACGTATAGCTCGCAGTGCCTGTATAAAATATAGCCATCGAATAGGGAATACCGTATACTGTATACTTCTATGTGATCGCAGCCTTACTCACCCCCATGTAACTCACAGTTTATCCATTCTCAACGAGTGCACTCTCCTGATTTCTCAAACCATTTTGTTACAACAATTCCCCTGTTGTGCTCAAGGGAAGAATTCCTTCCTGAGAGGAATAGTGTGTGTAGCATTTTGAGTAGGTTAAGATGAGCATATGTGTTGATGTTTGTGTTTTTACTTATAGAAAAGGGATCTCTGCCTTATGGGAATGATGTGCAAAGCATCCTGAATAGAGTTGAATAAGGTGTGATGTTTTACCAAGGGGAGAGATTCCTTTGCTCCCTGTAGGGATGTTGTGTTTTGACTGTAAATCATGAGGTTGTATTATTGCTAGCTTTGGCACTGATGTTATAGAGAGATTATTAGTATCTTACCCCTGTAGGGAGTTCCGTTCAATTTGTTACAGAACACGTTTATATCAGATCTAACACTTTTGATTTGTTTAATTAAAAGGTCCATTTTTATTTCCGCTCATTCCAGATGTTTCATACTTCTGCACTATGAATTGACACTCTCAGTCATTGTATGATGTTTTTTAATCACATTTTAGTTAAGCTTAAATAATTTTCTTGTAAAAACAGATGCCTCATATTAATTGTTTTGGTTATTATTATTTTAAGAATGCTTTACATTAGAAAGCTACAAATTTATAAGAAATTAATATAGTGCAGGTTTTGGAATTTCTTCTTCAACTTGGCATTAATGTGCATTTGATTACAGTGTGTCCCAGAGAAAAATCTTACAATCTTTGCATGTAATTTTCTTAGGTTTAGCAGACAGTTATTTTATGTAAACGTTTTAGATCGCTAAAGCATAGATAAAAGATGGCTTGCACATATTAAATTAGTAAAGATTGTTACTGGACAGATTAAGGACATTACTCAATAGAACTTCATTCAAGAGGAATCGTGAAATTGCCCCAGAAAACTTTACATCCAAGTATTCGACAAAGCATAACTTCTGTTCTAGTTTACTGATTGAAATAAAACAAACTTTATATTAATACTGTTTCATGCACTATAAAATGATACCTTTAAGGTGGTTCGAAAGGATGTTTCTGGAATTTAAAATCTGACTTTAGAGGCACTTGATTACATTGAACAAATGAAGCTTAAAACACTGAGCAAACTGGTTTTTGTTTGAAGGAAATCGGACTTACGGTTGTCAAGATATGCATGATTTTTAATTTCTTTGTTTTCTATCATTTTTGCCAATATATTGATAAAGTTAATGAGCAACATTGGCAATATGTGCTCATTAATATTCATATTTGCCAATATTTTACCAATAACTTATGAATAAACCTTCATACTATTTTTATTATGCCTCCGCGAGAGGCATTATGTTTTCTGGTTGTCCGTCCGTCCGTCCGTCCGTCCGTCCGTCCGTCCGTCCGTCCGTCCGGGCTCGTTTCTCAGAACTGGTGAGGCGTGGAACAATGCAAGTCGGTGGACTGGTGGTAAGGGTTGCTAGTAATTTTCTCTGAAAGTTTCGGCGCAAAATATGCAAATTTAGTCGGTTTTTAAGCAGAAAATATGTGTTTTTTTGTGATTTTAGGGACTTAGAAATAATTGGACAAAAAGCAAGGAGCATTTGCTAAAATTCCACCCCTTCAAAATTTTAACCCCACCTTATTTTAATGGGCGCATAACATATGCGAAAATTGGCCCGATCGGCCATTTAATTAACGAATACAACGCGTTTTAAGATGGCGCTCTTGCATGTAATCCTTTATAATTTCGTAGATACAAAGGGCAATATCTCCTTAACGGAGCAGAATTTTATTTTATGCATATCTCCGAAACCGCATGCCCTACGTTAATGATATTTGATGCCTGGGTAGACCTAGAGCCAAACTCAATCCATCGACAATTTAAGCGCAAAATATGCTAATTAACTACCTAATTTGCATAATTTATGGATAAAATGGTTTAAATGGCATATTTTACAAACTGTCCACCTTACATTCATGAAATTTGGTGGGTAGGTGGAGATTGAGCTGCGCTTGTGCCAGGTGCAATTTGAGCGCAAAATATGCTAATTAAGTACCTAATTTGCATAATTTATGCATAAAATGTAGCTTAATTTATGCGTAAAATGCTTTAAATGTGATATTTTACAAACCGTGCACCCTACATTCATGAAATTTAATGGGTAGGTGCGAATAGAGCTGCGCTTATGCCAGCTGCAATTTGAGCGCAAAATATGCTAATTAAGTATCTAATTTGCATAATTTATGCATAAAATGTTGCTTATTTTTCAACTTTGTCCGATTTCAAAGGTTAAGATGTCAAATTGTTCGTCATGGACCAGCGATCAAAAGTGTTAATGGTGACCCCATCGTCCGACCTTTCCCTAGGGGTCAAAGGTCAAAAGAAAGGTCAAATATTCAACTTTGTCTGATTTCAAATATTAAGGTTTCAAAATGTTCGTCTTTGACCAGCGATCAAAAGTGTCAATGGTGACCCCATCGTCCGACCTTTCCCTGGAGGTCAAAGGTCAAATTTTCAACTTTGTCAGATTTCAAAGGTTAAGGTCTCAAAATGTTCGTCTTGGACCAGCGATCAAAAGTGTCAATGGAGACCCCATCGTCCGACCTTAAACTGGGGGTCAAAGGTAAAAAGAAAGGTCAGATTTTCAACTTTGTCCGATTTCAAAGGTTTGGGTCATAGTTCTAAAGAAAGGTCAAATTCTCAACTTCGTCCGATTACAAAGGTGGAATGCGGAGGCATCGTGATCGACACTCTGTGTCGAGAACCGCGCGGCCCGAGAACCGCGTATTCTAGTTTTACATAATTTGGGCATAACACTTGGCCAATGTGTTTCTATGGCCTAAAACATTAACATATGATTTACCCGCCCATCTAATTTGCATAGTTGTATAATTAATGAGCATTTTATAAAAAGTTTTAGGTCATAGAAACACATTGGCAAAGTTTCAAGTTAAAATTCTTAAAGGTAAAAGTAGTATGAAGGTTTATTAATATAATATTGGGAAAATATTGACAACAATTAATATTAATGAGCACATTTTGCCAGTTTTCCTCATTAAATTCATCAATATATTGGCAAAAATAATAGAATACAAAGAAACTTTAAACAGCAATATCTCAAAAACCGTTTGTCCGATTTGGCTCAAATTTTGGAATTATGATCCTACAGACCTATTTTTATCTCAGTCAGAGCAACTTCATTTTGACTTTAATACCACCTTAAATATTTCTGACTGTCTGGTAAAGCCAAAAACTTAACAACAAACAAAGATTGCAATGTGTGTTTTTTCTGAGACTCACTGCATACATTTTTGAATTCTTGCTTCAACCTGTCAGACCTTTTATGGGGACTAATAGTGATCTTGATCTATATCATTTCTGAAGGTACATGAAATCATTTCTAATTATTTGATTTTATTTTGCCTTTTATTTATCATCTTTCAGGGAAGAAGATGAATTCTCGCAATCAGCATCCAGTCCTCCTAGTAATATTAGCAATAGTGGCGGCAGCTGCAATGGGAGCTGCTTCAATGGCAGCGATTCAGCAAATATTGGTAAGAATAGATGTGCCACGGCTCTATTTCATGAAGGTTTAAGAATATTCCTAAGTTGGTCTAAAGAACAATAAAAAAATCCATAAATATCCCGACCGGTGACCGACCGGGCATTCACATGTGTCATACCTATGTCACACCGCCGTTGCAGCTTCCTTCAGCTTATGTGACCATAGCATTAGGAACAGATATTAGCCCATCATGCATATAACAGCAGGTGAATATCATACCCTTCCTTTGAAATCCAAGCCTTTGAACCTGGAACCTCCAGTGCATGGCATCAAAGCTCAAGATTTTATTATAATCTACTCTGAGGAGTTTATCTGCATTTCTATTACAATACGAATTAAACTTTAGTAGTGAAAACTCTATTCTTCCCAAAAAGATAAATAAGGTAATTACTGACTTAATTAGTAAAGTGATTGAGTGCAAATATAGTATTTTTAATTAGTAAGTTTGCCTGCGTATTGTGTCGCTTAAAACAGGCGTAGCACGCGCGATCGTCAGTGTTTCACATGCACTGGATTTAGACCAATCACTCACTGTAAATATGTGCGTAAATGAGTTGAATTTCACATAAATAGGGAAGCAACAAGCATTGTTCTCCAAAAACCTGTGAACTGAAAAATGTAATTCTCCAAAATACTGTAGATTTTCTCTTACTGATGTGGTCAAAACTTGAGGGAAATTTCCACGCCATGTTTTTATTTTTTATTTAGCTATTTTCAAATTGTCTTGGTCCCTGTGATTTTGATTCCAACCATATGTATTGTGCAGCCTTGGAATCCTTTCCCCATTTTATTGAGTGGAGTAATGTGATAACTATTGGTGATATTGGTTTTGGCGTATATTTGATCAATAAGGTGTCCTTATAGACTTCCTACCCTAATGTATAGAATTGATTTGATCCCCTAATGGCAAACCAAAGTGACAGCTAAATGATAATAACACATAATTATTGATGATTTTAAATGTCATGTTAAACATGTGTTTGTTGATTTTAAAGACGCTTTTTATGTTATGGATGGGATTGATTGCTTTTATTTTGAATTAAGTAAATGTTAGACATTTGACAATAATAAATAATGCAGTGTTTGACATTTGTATTTCCAGGGTAGACTTAGAAATGAAAAAGAATATAACATTTACCTAAAGAAGAGAGTGCTCAATTGAAGTGTATATTCTCCATATAGACAAAATAAAAAATAATGAAATTTAAATTACTTATGGATACCTGCCAGAATATAATACTTTTTTAACATCAAATTAATAAATTTGAATATGATAAAGCTTCTGTTGCAACAGATGCATCAAGAGTTATTTTTCAGATAATTTTTGGACCAAACTGGTCCTTTTTATTGTCCAATATGCCTGGTTGGAGCAAATCCAGTAATTCTGATACAAATTCATCTAAAATTGTTAAACTAGACCAATCAGCATGGTTCAAAAACCTTGGAGAAGCACTGAATTTATGTAACTGTATCAGAAAGCAATTTCTAACAGCATCTAGTTACAACTAAATATAGTTGCGTATATATGTGTATTTCGTCCTCCCCATCTGCTAAAGTCATCTGTTATATGCTCTGTATACCTAAATAGATTAACATTTTTATTCCTACAATAATAATGAACAAAAATATTAGCAAATTTATATTATTATTTCAAGTCAGTTGGTTATTTCAAGGTGATAACAGCATAGAAAATGAAACACTGGTGGACTTGATGATTTCTGCACTCATATGTTCAACATTAGATTAGGTCTTAAATGCAAAGCTTGATGTATGATGTTGTATGGTATATGAACCTCATACCCAAATTGTTTTAGGAGTAAAGATATAAGCTGTGATGTAGTGAATTGTGTTATTGGGGATGAGTTTATTCTGATAGTATATGATTATACATCCAGCCAATTTCATGGTGTAGACAGTTATGGTGTGGGTAGTTCTCATTAGGCCATGCGAGGTGCGTATTATTTTTGAAACCAAATTTCACGATTGTATAAATGTGACCCGTCATATCGAAAGGTAGCTTAAGGTCGGCATAGTAAATTGCGAGATACGGGCCATTGAAGCTGAGCATAGTAAAAAATCACGTCCAAGGTTGAATTTCTATTTTTATCAGAAACATTACTATTGAAGTGTATTCTATCATATTAATCAGGTTCCAACATCCAAAACGTAATAAAAATGTGTTAAAAATCAAGATAAAAAATCCTCTCTCCATTAAAGTTTTACTTAGTACAAAAACTTTAAACTTGATTTTCTCAGAACTATAGTTTTCCGAATCAGCCCGATTCCTTTTGCCAAATTGGATGTAACTTTGCAACCGAACATCCATTAACCAAAAGTAAGGTGTCATTTTAAAGCTTTAAATCTCAGCTTTTAGATGAGACCAAAAACCACTTTTGATTTTGGGACCCTTAAGGTACCTTTCGATATGACGGTTCACAAATGAGGTGACAGTATACAAATATCATATGAATGTTATGAACGCATTGGCAAGAATATTTTCACGAGATGAAAATGAAATGTTCATTCCATTGCACAAATTAAACATTCATCATTTGTTTTATATAACTCATATAAAGATTATTGTCATTTTATGCATTTAATTTTTAAGGCTTATATCTTGATGAAGTGATAAATGCAGCTCCACCATTGTCCTTTCAAACCCCTTTCAAAATTAGTTTTTCAATGTTCGTTTTGTAAAATTGTAAAAAATAGGTAGGTTGGTGTACCCAATTTGTTATTTTATTAATTGAAAGAACATACTTTTGCACAAATTTTGCGAAGCAATTGACACCAAAGTTCTGTAGGAATTTTTTTAATCAATACTAAATGTCACTTTTGCCACACTTTATCAGAAATGAAATGAAATGAAATTCTAGTTTTAATTTGTGTATGTTCAAAATGCGACATACGCAGTATCCTTGCATTTTTGTATTAGGCACGATATTATGTGATTTAAGCTAGGATGTAACACACACAAGTCATATTTTAGAAAGTCATTGGTATTACATGACAAGTGCACATATTTTTGCTTAAAAATGGAAACGTTCTTATCAGATAGAGTTGCACTTATATGCAGCTTTTTAATTTAAGGTTTTAATCAACTAGCAATTTTTTTTTCATAGATCGATTCTACTGCTCTTTTAAAACATCACTATTAACATCAGAGTTGGTTGCCTCTTTACTTGGACAACCAGCATTAATTTCCTTTACCAAATGCAAAAAATCAGAAATTTTAAGACTTAAAAAATTGAAGAGTAAGGTCACACTATAAATTTATCATATAAGAGTAGCTTTTGTGATCAAAATCTGTCTTTTCAATCAGTAAAATGTAACCACATCTTTTATCTAATAACAGACATACTACTCATACAAAACGCTTTTCTTTAAAGCAATACTATAGGATTTTGATCAAAAATTGTTTTTAGTAAAAACAGCATAAAATGAAGGAATGGGCCTATCTAAAAGCGTTTTCAATTGTATTTTGTCAAAGTAATGTTTTGCTGCCGAAAAATGGATACAAAGCATATGCATGCTTTCCTATACTAATACACGTGGAATTAAATTCGGGATCCCAAATTTAATTCAACAAATGACCATAACAGAAAAACTAAGCATATTTTAGCCAAATCATTTGGAGGGTATCATTATCTACCAAAAAAAACCCAAAAGCTAAAAAAATCAAAAGTGATGGGTGACAGGGTTTTTTGAAACACTTTATAGTATTGCTTTAAATATTGCATCAGAACATCTCAGGAGAATTTGTCAAATAATTATTCTCACTTTTTTTAAATTCATGGTTGTACCTGATGTACCTTTGATAGTTGTTTATCATTTTATTAAATTAAAGTAAGCTATGATTTTATTTTGTGCATCAATCTTGATTAAATTTTGTTGCACACTTATTGTCATGTT
>JXSR01S004807.1:13777-27773 GCA_000969725.1 Ophiothrix spiculata
TTACTGTACCTCCGGATTTGTTGGGAATTCATCTCAATTGCTAGGTAGATCATATAAATCTTCACTTGACGCATAGACAGCATAGCATTTCAATTAATGTTTAAACCCTGACGGAAGTACAGTAACACACCCTTCATGAGCGACAATTCAAGATCATTAGATGGCTGCCACCCCATAAAATTTACACTAGTTGGTCCACTAAAAGCAAGAGGAGGCTGTTTTGATAGGTTGAATGAAGAGGAAAGCAAGCTATATGCGTGTGTGGGGGGGGGGGGAAGGAAGTGGGCGGGCGTGGGGTGTGTGTGTGATGGAGGAAAGAAGATATTGAGTCCTTCCCATCATGCCTGATGGAAAGGTCCTGATATCTTCTTTAATGGGATATGTGTTGTGTGAGGTGTATGTGTTGAGTAGGTACAATGTAGGGGTACCTGGTACTTGAAAGAATATAAGGCTTGTATCGCCATCCATTTTAATTGTCGGCAAATGCGAGAAACCAATACGACACTGTTGTCAACACATTTACGTCTGTGCTGCCAAGTTCAGCTGATGAATTTGTCACCTGTTCTAACTCTGAAATGAAGCATCACCTCTACTGATAGTTTATGACAGTTGTGAACAAAATAATTATGAAAAAATCATGGAGATGTCTATGACTTTGCAACAAAATATACAAGTTTTGAATTTGAATTAAATACGGATGTATAAAAACTTATGTTCAGATGAGTAAAATACAACTACAAATGTCATTGAAATATTTCTGTTATTTTCAGTAAATTTGTATTGTTTTCAACATTTTCGATATATGAACAAGCTTGTCAACAAAGAATGAAATTGCCTTTGTCAACGACATTGTTGACAGAAAGCCTTGTCAAAAAATCACTGTATCTTCTAAAACAGGAGCATACTGTAGTTAGTTTATGATGAACCCACAGTTGATATTCAAATTAGCGTGTACAAAAATGTGTTTACGCAATTACACACTAATCGGGGTACGGTTAACGCACGTGCAAATCCCTGGTACACGACAAAAATACACGAACGCATGGATGTATCATTGTTGATTTGTGATGAACAACTCTGTAGCATGTTTAAATACCTAAGTTGATAGTAGCCCCTAAAAGATTGGGATGTAAAGGGTGGGCAGGATCATTTCAATGAAATGTATAGACCTACCTTCCAAATGGACATAGCTACCTCTTCATGAACATGTCACTTTATCATTTGGGCAAGATTATTAAATCTCCTGTACTCATATGTGATGGCTCACCCCGAAAGGGGGGACTTTGAAGATGATATCAATTTTGATTTTATCATTTCATCTATTACAGCATTTTCTTAGCTTAAAATGACACCTTACCTGTTGAAATTGATCAAGGCAATCAAATTTTACAAATCTGCTGGCAATTCTTATTATTTTCTTTATTTTTTGCTGCCTATTTTCATCAGTTTCTCGAAAACTGTTCTGTCGCAAAGTCCCCCTTTTCGGGGTGAGTCATCACATATATGCGTAAGAAACAAGGTTGACCCCAAGTACCAAAGTTGAATTATCCACTGTAAACTCATAACAGCAGGAACGCAGCTTATTCCTCTTGCACAAGATAGGCTTTTATACTATTCATAAACCATCCAAAATACATATTGTTACTGGAGTTGAAACAGCCACTAGGCATTTTATAACTGCGAAAAAGGAGTCTCTTCAGCTATATAAAAAATCTAAGCTTCCGATTTTACTTTGCATTTCTTGCAGTTATATGAAGATGGTGCAATGTCTAAGTGTATAAGGCAATGGAAAGTTGGTGACATGGTAGAGTGGAGAGGCCCTTATGGAAGATATCAGTATCAACAGAATAAGGTAGTACATGAAGCTGTTTTTCCAGAGTTGGCATGGTTGTCAAATTCTCAAGGAAAATATTAAGTACACAAGATAGACCTTGTTGTGATTGGAACTTTGGCAAAACACACCCATCAGATCGATGGTTGTTAACAGTTAGATTGAATTCAACTCTTTCGGGACAACAACAACAACAACAACAATAACAACAACAAATTTAAAAAGAAGAATCAGTTGTTGCTGTCATGTTGATTTGTCTGCCATGTACACTCTATGGGATGGTAGCCATCGTTGATTGTCACTCATGGAGGGTGAGTTATTGTACCTTCAGCATTTTACGGCTATCAAGACACTTTTGAGACTCTTTGAAATAAATTATTTGGAAATTGGCGTACCCAACTCAGAGCAAGTCTCAGTAGACACTGCTGGAAGTGCAGACATGGTTTGCTTGTGAAAAAAGAACACAGGCTACCCAAGCATTAAGTTAAAATTTGTGCAATGTTCTTAGTAGCTATTGGACCGATTTCTGGTGAAATCCAGAGGTACAATAACTCTGCTGCTTGAACCCGGGCCATACGAAGGCATGTAAGGGGAAAAGGGGGGGGGGGGGGCAAACATGCAATTACTGTCCTGATATCAAGCCAAATCCATGTTTCGTCCCAATATATATACCGTCAATGGTGGCGCAAAGAATTTCAAAATGAGGGGTTAAACTGGGTGTAAATGAAACAATTTGGGGCAAAAACTTTTTGAGCAAAAATGGTCAAATTCTTGAAATTTGTGCAAACATTGGCTTATTTTGACTAAAAAATGACAAAAACTCTTAAAATGTATGTGAAGCGCACAATTTTTTTGATATTTCACATTAAAATTATCAATATCTGGGACGATAGTTTACTCAAACTAAATACAGGACAGTAATCCTACAACAATAATTTATTTAAATGAGTGCATATTAATAAAATATAGTCCCGATAATGTTTTGATTTTTATCCCATTAGTGTCCCGCTATTTCAAGCTGAGGGGCTAGTGCTTCCTGCCCCCCCCCCCCCACCCGCTTCGTACGGCCTGCCATGAGCAACAACAAAAGGAAGTCGAGCACCAATTCCCCTGTTTAATTTCGGTGGTGACAAACCATTGTAGCAATGTTGCAAATTAGCTCTACTGTCTCAGATCAACTCGTGAATTGCGAAGATGTGCTTGTCTTTCGCAGCTGTCTGTCACATGAGAAAGCAACATACTACTCTGAAATAACTTTCAAACATTATCAGTGCTGCTAAAACTTTTTATCCAAAGCTGTGGCAAGCAGATGTGAAAAATAGTCCATATAAGCCTTAACCTGGTCAGTAATTGAACATGTTGCTGTAGCCTATCTTGGCCGCATCAGCAATTTGGCGTGTAATCATGATTGAGTTACAAGGACTTTCTTGAAGCCCGGGGGAAGGACAGTAGGTTACTTAAATTTGGTTTGGGTCAGAGCACACCTCTGCGAAATTTGAAAAGCTACCCATCCAAATACCAATTTTGAAGAAAAAGGGACCCATCCATTATACCATGTTTCCCAAATTTTGAGTCAAATTTATTCCAAAATTGCATGTTTTTGCCCCAACTTGGGCTATTTTGGCAAACATTTTTGTGAAGAAATGCTCTAATTTGCGCCAAAAAATGTTGAAAAGAAAACCCATCAAAATACCACATTTTGCAAAGAAAAAGTACCAATTGAAATACCAGGGAGCCTGATTTTGCTACCCAAGTTTGCACGTTCCCATAACCCTTTTTGTATTAAGTAGCCTCCCCCACCCAGGGTCTTTAAGTCAACCCACTAAAGTGCTCACTTACAGTGGGGAAGGCCCAGGATTCAAACCCTGGTAGCACCAAAATGAGTGTGCTTGAAATTCTGTGAATTTTATGGAAAAGCAAGCAAAGTCTTTCATTAACATGATGCTATGCGAGTACGTGTGTGAAGATGATAAACTGTAATCCTCAACTTTTTGCGTTAACTTGTATCTTTTGCTGTTCTTTTTACAGTTTAGTCATATATTAATGCTAGCAGCTGGAACAGGAATTGCACCTATGCTACAAGTCATCAGGCACATTGTCCAGAATGATGAAGAAGATACATTTGTACGTCTCCTCTACGCCTGTCGGACGTACCAAGATATTCTGCTTCGCGAAGAACTGAATCAGTTAGCCGCTTACTGGAATTTTAATGTTATGTATGTGTTGAGCCAGGTGAGTGATTGGTTATAGTTTAATAAATGCGCATTTCATGTCGCGAGTGAAATGAAATAAAATCAATGCATGTACGGCAATTTAGATGCGTGGGCAGTAATCAAAATTTTCCGCAAGTGCATTAATTTTGTATCATTTTACAATCATAATGGAAAGCAAATATTTTAATATTGCATCTTTTGTGAACAAAATTTAAAAACAATAATGTAACATTCATACACACAAACACCCGTCAAGAAAACCAGAACGCACCACATGGAGTTCATTGTAAAGTTTCAATCCACTTCGCATATTTTATACTCTTGTGTTCTGATTGGCAAGATGACACGCAGAGTTTATAAATGTAAAGTGTATGTGCATGCGTTGCAATTCTGAAACATGTTTCTGAGTCAGTGCCAAGAACATTTGATCTTCTGAATTACCAGGGGTGTGGGAGTTCAGCATTTAATGCTTTCAAAATAGTCCTAATTTGAGCTTTTTCTTTCATTTTCAGTCTGTTTTGGGCATTTTGTCACTATTTTTCAGCCTTTTCAGCTCTCTTTATCACATGACTCTCACACCCCTCATTACATATCATGTTCTGAAGGTATATAATTACCAATACTCTGCAAAAAATGGCATATTATACAAATATTGACTGCTTTGAGGGGCATGGTTTAAATTATTTTCCTGAGGTATTAAAACCATGAATATGCCCGAAGTGAAGCTGAGGGCATATTTATGGTTTTGAGATCACCGAGGGGAAATAATTTAAACCATACCCGAACTAAAAGCAGTCAATATTTGTTTTATATACCGAATATATAGATTTTTGTCCTCTGCTTGGTTAAAAAAACCATTTTAGCCCGATGATAATTTACAACATTTGTTTCTCCTTTCAGTGCTGACCGCTTCATATTGTGCGCACAAGATAACTAGCTTACGCACTGCAGCGCGTGTTTGACCATGAATGCTTATAGTCACGCGCGTGAACTCGAGTTACACAACGCAAAATTCATTGAGCGGGCCTAGCGAAAAATATGCCCTGGGCATAGTAAATTTCTAGGACCTAGTTAAATCCAGGCCCTCACTTTTAACCAATCAGAGGACAGGAATCTATATATGAGGTATATAATGGTCAATATTTGCCTGGATGAGAACACACTGCTGAATAGTCTCCTAAAAGTACCCAAATTGGTACCATTTGGCGAAAGATTTTGAATGTTGAATATATAGACCATAGCATGGAAGCATGGAATTTTGCAAAGAGAAGGGACCCTTAACAGACAAGCTAATTTTGTTTCCATGTTTAAGGCACATCTCTATATCCACTCTTGTACTAAGTTGCTCCCTCAGGGTATAGTAGACCTACGTCTTGCATATAGCTGTGTATACTGTATAAATCCTGAAGTATAAAGTAAGCAATCAGACTCTGTTACAAGACCCATAGCATATCCTTTGTGTTCTACAACATTGTGACCTGGTGTTTTTGTATTGTGTAAGAGACTAGCAAAAATTGATTAGGGTTGATTAAGACCAAATCACTGCATATTTAATACATTTTGTGCATGAATCTTTCATGATTTTGGTATCATTTTTGACTAATTTTTGATTCAACCACATGAACAAACTTTGAACATAAGTTCATTTGAATATTCAGCAAGATTCATTATGATTCGTCAAATACAGACTAATTTATTTCTCTGTCACATTGGTTGAATGATGTGCGTTAATCGCCTGCTTAATTTATAGGACTAACGTATTCATTCTATTAACCGCCCATACCCCAAAAAGCGCCCACCCAAGTTTTTTGGGTGAAACTTGGTACCAATAATTTGCATTTAGTTAGATCCATGCATGTGAGGTGCATTTTTCATTTTAATGATGTTTTGTGGTATTTAGGGTAATTGTTTGCTTTGAAAAGGGATTGTTTTTACTCTGAATTTATCCTGCAAGTTTCATAAATAAGGGCCCATGCAAAATGACTTTGTTAAGGGCTTTGGGCGGTTATTGGAATGAATACGGTACAAGGTTTTAAAACACAGT
The DNA here is from genome assembly GCA_000969725.1 of Ophiothrix spiculata. Classification (NCBI taxonomy): domain Eukaryota; kingdom Metazoa; phylum Echinodermata; class Ophiuroidea; order Amphilepidida; family Ophiotrichidae; genus Ophiothrix; species Ophiothrix spiculata. The sequence goes on from JXSR01S004807.1 coordinate 19,866, forward strand.
ATAATATTACAAAATCTGGCGGGCATTATCATAATGCACTTGATTAAAATACAGGGGTGACGGAATTGCATCATTATTACCAGGTTTTATCTGGTACGCGTCCGCATTATCATCCTGTATAAAAAACATAGTAAAACAGTTCTTCTAATAATCATGAATAATTTTGCAATGAGTGGGTTCCATTGTCGAACCCTGACATATTTTTAGTTACAAAATTATTCTTTATAACATTCCAGGGTATCAGAAATTTTGGAGGTTTTTTCATAAAATTACATGTAAACTTTAATGGGAAAAGTACTTTAGTATTCCATTTATTGTTTATATTTAAAGCAGATCTAACCAACTCTAATGTATGTTTTGTGCAAATCTGATAAGCAAAATTGTTTGTGTTTTCTACACTCAGGAAAGTCAAACGAATTGTACCAGATTATATGGAGAAAATATCCACTATGGTAAAATCACTGAGGAGCTGATTGAACAAGAAATCTATTCGAAAATGGCTACAACTCAGGCGCTGATATGTGGTACCAAATCCTTTGACAAAGATATGATGAAGTACCTCAGGAAATTGAAATTTAATGGTGACGTATTTAAATTTTGAGTATAATGGTTGTTAAGTTTTCAAATTTGTGTCATTTAGGGTATAGTACAACAGTTCCTAACCATTGTGTGGACCCCATAGCTTTGGTATTGTATCTAAAGCGAATTAGAATGAATCTATATCAAGTTAGTTTCTTAAAATTAGTGTGTACCTGGCCATGTGATGTAGTCATTGTGTATGAATGACCCGAATTGTGATGAATTCAATAGCTATTATGCAGATATTATGAAGGTTGCCATTGTTAGATTCTAATGGAATAAATGTCACCTGAAGCTAGTTCATCAAAAAACATTAATTTTTATATCAATTTGCAAAAATTGGGCCTCTCCATCTAATATCAAGTTATATAAATATATGTGCAATATTATTTCGGTCAAAATTTAATCTTGCAAGAATTTTTATTTTGTAAGTATGTGCCCTAGGCCTGATAGGGCTGATTTGCATTGCTCAGATGTATGTTCCCTCTTTTCCCATTCAGTAAAATAGTTAACCAGGTATACAATGGTGCATCGCCCCAATATAATATATTTAGGAAGGGGTACCAATGGCTTAACATATCTTCCGAACCACAGAGCATTTAGAGCAAGTTGCTTGGTAAGGTAACAAGGTGCCATGGTCTGAATGGGGCTGGAACCCAGAACTTTTGTATTATGAGTCCCATGCTCGAACCACGCGACCATGCTCCCCTCTAACAGAATGATTTAATATAAAGTAAGGTTTTGGGAGATTTGTAGCTAGCGATCAGTAATATTTTCATTTCATTTCATTTATTCATTTATGAAATATATAAATTATATATATTTAGTATGCATATCGTGCATGATTCCATGTGAATAATGAACATGGCAGAAACTTTTAATATTCAAAATTAATTGTGCGTACATTGATTTTGTTTTTTCCACTTGCGACATGAAATGTGCATTTATTACATTATAATCAGTGGGGACATTTTTGTGAAAGAATAATCAAGGCCTTTTTGTATGTTTTTAATTGACGTTTTTAAGCTTCTATAGATCTGAACTTAAAATGAATATTTTCATGGGTTATGACTTGCAAAATTTGTGCAAATCAAACCTTTGAAAAGTATCCCCATTTACAGTATTTCAAGTATTGCAAGTTCAACACCATAGCCATTTTTCCCCAAATATGTTGAGATTTTTGCATCATTTGAAAAGTAATCAGTAAAAATGGCAGCATACAAAGTTTCAATGTCAAATTCAACCCCTATATAACAAAGTATATAGATTTTTTTTCATTATTAATTATCAATGGCATACAGATAAATACTGCCCTCTATAGTTGAAATTGTAAAATAAGCTTTATTTGTAGATCCAATGCAAAATTCAAATTTCTTTTTGCTTTTTTTTTGCAGAATATGATGCAAAAAGCAATGTTAATCAAACAAAACTTAACCCCTTTCCCGACATATGGCATCAGTACATACTTTTAGAGAATAAGCTCCCACTCAAGGTCAAAACACAAAGATAATCCTTGGTATTTGACTTTTCTGAAGGTTTGATCAGAGTTTTCAATTTTTTTGAAATTGACTATTATTATTTAAGACAGTAAGAGCAAACCATCTGCAAAAAATTGTCAAATTTTGTCCAATGCACTTTTTTGCTAAACAAAAAATGGTTACACTGTAAATCTTGAAGTATGCAACAAGCAGCCGATTAACGCACAAAAACCAATACGACCATACGCGGAAGTAAATTAGTCCATATTTCTTAAATCATATCAAGGTACCAAATCTTGCTAAATATTCAAATGATTTTATTTACAATGTTTATCCATGTGTTATCAAAAAATTAGCCCAAAATAATACCAAAATTATAAAGAATTCATGTAAAAGCATATTAATACGCAGTGATTCAGCCTTAATCAATTCTAATCAATCATTACTAGTCTCTTACACAATGCAAAACCACCAGTTCACAATGTTGTACAATATAAAGGTTATGCTATGGATCTAGTAACAGAGTCTGATTTCTTGTTGCATACTTCAAGGTTGATAGAGTATAGGGTTAGAATTTTGTAGAAGCAGGAAAGCTGTAAAGGACCACTTCAAAACTCAACTGGCAGTTGTTGTCGGTTTCCAAGCACCATCTTTGTGGAACAATCTGCCTGAAGTCATTTGCAGGATAAGCAAGTTTAGTATTTTCATAACTTATTTATTTGAGCAATACTATTCTGCAATTAACTTTTAAACGTGTTCTCTGACTTTTTAACGAATGCTGCAATTTGGTGGAGGAAAATGTATTTGTATTTGTATATATTTTTAATGCTACTGTATTTTAACTTTGTATTATGTTGTATATTTCAAGATTTTATCTCATGCATCGACACTCAAGAGGTCTTTTGTATTAAGCGCCCAAAAATGTCTTTTTATTTTTATTCTGGTTGGTTCAACCGAAACAAACAATAGCAAACTGCCCAAAACCGGTCAGAACCAGCAGACAACCGCCAGTTGAGTTTTGAAGCCCCTAAAGGAAGATTTCATGAAAGAGTTCATTTAGATTCTTTTAATTAAGGTTGCAGGGTATTTGGATCGAGTTTATGTTTAAGGCCAAGTAAACAAAATATTTAAGTTACTCATCCAGACTTTTGAAAAAACTGACGATGAGGGGCGTTTTTATTTATTATTTTTTATATTTCTAAGATGGCCTTCATTTCAGATTTCCAGCAAGCCACAATGATACCTTTACACTCTTGCAGAATGATACTGTGCACAAAGAAGACATTTCTTGCAAAATAATTTAGCATATATACATAGTTTTATCAATGTGACATCGAGAGTATTTCGAAATTCTGAAAAACTCTGCAACTTTTTGTGCTTTTTGTTCATATTTTGTGAAAATAAAAAATAATAAAAACTAAAAAAATGCGGTGCCAAAAAATGATCCAGGTGGGGACGAGAAACATAAATATTTTTTTAATTTGCCTAACTTGACTCTTCTGTATGAGAGTGGTGTTAAAGACTCACAGCAAAATTTTAACTCTGTAATTTTATAACCCTGCAAATTTTATTGACTACTGATTCCGTGTAATTTGTAAATTTTTTTATCGAAATATGTAGAAAGAATTATATCTCAACTTACTGTGATAAGGCCAAATTTTTTTTTTGTTTCCCTCCAGTGGAAAAATTAAAATGTTTGGTTGGTCGTTTTTTTTTTTTTTTTACTCTTCACATATATTTTAAAGAATGATGTCAATCCATGGATTTTATCACGAATACAAAGCAAGATGTATATTCTATTATGTAAATACTGTTATCATTGCAAATTTGGAAAAAATTTCATGTTATGTTATGTTATGCAGGGCTTAATCAAAGATTGTGGGTTATTATTTAGAGGAAATATGTGTGACTTTATACTGCTAAATTTTACGTTTTCCATAGAAAGTATTGAGTTTTCATATTTCACATGTTTGAAGAAAAAAAACCCCACTAAAATACCCGACCCAAATTTTTGGCATTTTAGGGTCGGTCTCGGAGGGCAAACAAACATATTTTTTTAGGCCTAACTGGTATGTTGTTTTCTCCAGTATTGCAAGTAGTGTTGCACCGATTAATCGGTAGGTTCTGAATCGCCGCCAATTATTACTTTATCGGTTCTGAATTGGTTATCGGTAAAAAACACCAATTTGCCAATTATGTCCACTGATTATTGATTTATGTAAGTGAAACTCTATTTTAAGCTTGTTGGACAGAAAAACATGTTTTAATCATTATTTTAGAGAGAAACCACAAACCCAAGAATGATAAAAATGTTACTTTTTATACTGCAATACTGTTACTCATTGTTGATTTTCTTCTATGAACAATGAACAACATCTGCATGGTTATTTAAAAGACCATGCGGTCAATGAAATTAATTGTGACCTGTCATATCGAAAAGTACCTTAAGGGTCCCAAAATGAAAATTGATTTTTTTGGTCTCATCTGAAAGATGCTTTGGATGTTCGGTTACAAAGTTAAATGGTAAAAGGCATCGGGCTGTTTCAGAAAACTATAGTTTAAGAAAATCAAGTTCAAAGTTTCTGTACTGGTAAAACTTGAATGGAGAAAGGATTTTTATCTCGGTTTTTAAAACATTTGTCTTATGTTTTGGATGCTGGAACCTGATTAATATGTTAGAATTCACTTCAAAAGTAACTTTTCTGATGAAATTAGAAATTCGACCTTCAACATGATTTTTGACTATGCTCGGCTTCAATGGCCTATATCTCATAATTTACTATTCCGACCTTAAGATACCTTTCGATATGACGGGTCACAAGCGGAATTGTTTTCAGTTCTGGCTAAGTAGTTCATAAAATAATTGGTAATCAGGATTACCGATTATTGGCTTATCGGTGCATCACTAATTGCAAGCTAGAATTTTAAAGGTGCAAACCATGATCCTCATGTGGTTAAATTCTCACGTCTTTTCTGTCTTTGAACATTTATTAAAAATAAATTCATACTGAAAGTTTTCACTTGATTCTGATCATTTATTTTCAACTTCGGATCTTTACAACCTTTTCAAAATCATAAAAGACTACTGTATTGTAATTACTGTTTGGTCCCTGACAGTACTTAGGTAATGACATACTTTTTTCAGTTTTCTGAAAAATGCAAATAAATTTTGAAAAAAAAAAGGATTTAAAACAGATAGCAGTTCAGGATCTTTTATAGCTATACATCTGAATGTAGATAGTTGACAAGGCTGTGGATCATGGATTGTTCCTTTGACTAATATTCTTGGTTGATTTTGTTGAAAATTATTATCATGCAAAAATTTTAATTTTGTAGGAAGTTTGTACCCAAGACCTGATTAGGGCTGATTTGCATTGGTCAGGTGTACGTTCCCTCTTTTCTGGAATATGTGCACTGCAGTGTTCCATACAGTTGTCTTGCTTGTAGTGAGCATACACACAGACCAATATGTGCAATTGCAGCCAATCCTGGTCTTAACAGTTTCTATACTTATGTTGGAAAGGTCATAGCCTTAGGCTTTGTTCCCAGTTCTTGTAAGTTTTCCGGCATTCGGGAGGCTTTGACACAAGGTTGATGATGAAAAGTGTTTTGAGTCATGTGCAAGACAATTTCGTCAAGCCCTTCCGAATGTCGCACAAGCTTCTGTCTGAATTGGAAACAAGGCCTAAAGCAAAACATGTATTTTAATTGTTTACATATTTGTGATATGATCAGTGGGAATGAGTCATATGTCTGATACTGTAAACGCCAATATTTCCGCGCTCAGTAATTTTCGCGCTCAGCCAATTTTGGACCATTTCGCGCATTTTTATTTTCGCGCTTATGAATTTTATCCGAGTATAGAATACCATTTGCAACAAATCCACATTAATATTCGTGGTACATTTATTTTCACGCTAATCTCATTTTGGGCGAAAAGCGCAAAAATAAATGTAGCGCGAAAAATACCACTTATACAGTAATGATTTTGAGCTACAGGACAATTATAGAGGTCTAGAACAGAAATGCTGTTGTTTTTTAATGTTTTGAAAGTTACAAAAATGGTTATATCTCTGAAACTAGATGTCTGTTTATGCTAGGTGTGGATCAAATTGAAGCACTTTTAATGCTCAGGTTATTATAAAACCCAGATTTTAAAATTGCTGACAAATGACTCATTTCCTTTCAATCATGTCCAAACTTTTTAATGATTTTGTTCTGTAGTATTATTGAACAAAATAATGTGCTTGAGCTTTTTAATATGCACCATTATAACGTATTGTTCCTATTTATCACCCATGCTCAATTAAACGGCCATCCCCATTTTTGTCAAAAATAGTCAATTTCCGAGCATTTTTCTTATGTTATTATTAACCTTACTATTCGTGCGAGTTATGGCAAACAAATACCGAAAGTTAATAAACGAGTTGCAATGACTCTGTAAGGTCGCGATCCCAGAAAAGAAAGCAAAACCTTTTCACTATTTCTGGGCTTTCGAAACAGATATTGCCATATTAGTTTAAGCTTTCATAACAAATTTGTTCACTTATGATGTAAAAAGTGAGTTAATTGGTCCTTAATAAATAAATGCCCCTTTTCTTAAAATGCAACACACAGTGGGCAATTAATAGGAACAATATGGTAATTGTATTTTTTAAAATGTTTTAAATATCAAATATAAGTTGACCAAATTTTCGATAGAACCCTTTCCAAGGAAGTTCATTGGTAACGATCATGCATGCCATGGTGATTTTGTCTGAAATTGTTAGTTTTTAACATAATCTGATATCACCATTTAGTTTGGCTTTTTAAATTCATTTCTTGAAATGTACTTTTATATGGTTTGAATGTACCTTTATATGGTTTTTAATTCATGTTGCAGAGTTTTGGAGGTAAAGATGCAAAGGTTTACATCTGTCTTTAGCATGATCGGTTATTAGCTACTGCTTTTACTGAAATGTTTCTTTTTCTTTAAGGCCACCTTAGATGACCTTGGATCACTGGATTCACGAAGAACAAGACTAGTTGGCATGGTTACGGTAGTTCAAAACAAGATGGTCTAACCTATTGGCCTTGTTTATTTGGTGACTTCTTGGAGTATGGATGGGACTGGTGCCATGATGTATTGTCTCTTGAGATCATATGGGATCCTTAATTGAGTTCTGTCAGGTTTTTGGTTATGTAAGTACAACCCAGCTGGAATTATAGCAACTGCTAATGACATTAGTATCCAGTTGTTTATGAAAGCAGCTTTTCAAACTGATGCCAATACCATTCAGGAACAAATTTTTGCTCAGAAGTTATGACATGTTCTAGTTAATGGATTGCAAGCTTACAAATTGTGATATTGAATAAAAATAGTACACGTAAGTTTTGGAGATGCACCATGCAGTGATATTATACTAGGTTCTGGAAAAATTCCCCAGGTATGCCAAACTATTTATGGAAAACATTCAGCAACTCCTTTTTCACGAATCAAGTTTTTCAATTTATAATTTTTGTGAGACTTTATAACCTTCACCCAATCATATTGGGATGTCATGACATTTTCAAGACAATAGCATGCAAGCTTGTCAGATAATTAGAGAATAAAAGATAAGATTTATTGTTTTGCCTGTCATCTATCTTCTCATAATGAGTAATGGGTGCCCCCACAGGGGGTGCCCATTACGAAAAAATAATGTACGCCCATCCATTATGAGACGATAGATGACAGGCAAAGCAATAAATCGCCACCTTTTAGTCTCATTCTTAGTCACAAATTGAGTCATTTATAAACCAAAAACGATGTAAATTATTGCCAAAAACTATAAACATTATCATTGGAAAAACGTACACCCCTATTCAAACA
>JXSR01S004809.1:51991-77501 GCA_000969725.1 Ophiothrix spiculata
TCCCCGTCTGATTCTGTGGATTTACCCCATCAACGAAGGCAAGTTTCATACTTGGCCTCGTTCTGAGTTCCGATTCCCCGTCTGATTCTGTGGATGTACCCCACCAATGGCAGGAGTATGTCAATTATAAGAATGGTCTATTGGCTAGAATACTTTGAACATGGTTGGAACAACAGAACTCATTAAAATCACCCAACCAACTGAATATACACACATACAGTTTGGTCTAAAATCTAGATGAGAAAAATCATGGTTTTTTGCTTCTTTAAAATCTAATATATTGGCTTGTTGCAGCTGCAACTGGAACTGAAAAAGTTTTGACTAAAAAAGTTTCATGCAGTGTAAACTTGATAGGCGACTAGCTTACCCTAGCAACTAAATGGAACTTTTAAAGGTGTCATGCAGCATAAACCTGTAAAGTGACTAGTTTACCACAGTAACTATATTATATATATGGAACTAACTGAGGATTTGGCTAGGGTGTAAAATCCTGCACCATCAATATCACAACACAGCAATACAAGCCAGGTGTGTACGTATCTGTCTTGCCGGTCATTGAGTTGCTAGTTATATCGGTCATGCTAGCGTGCACACAATTTCATAACTTAGCCTCACATCCTGGAAGCAAATAGACTGTTATCTATCAATAATCAAACCCAAGGCACAAACGGACTAGTTATCTAGAAGTACTTGCTTTATGGTGACGGACGTAACACCACTATGAGGCCACAACACAAAAAAATTGCAACCAGAGAGAAACTACATAACCTAAAATACCTACTTGACAGGAAAGTTGACAATGGTTGGATTCTTCTCCACAAAGAATGTGTTCTTATTGAAGCGTTTCATGCACATCATTAAGTACGGTGGTAGCCTGGTTAACTCAAATCTCTTGACGGTAGAGTCTCTGTACGTCTTATATTCCTGCAAAGAAATTATTGAAGATTAATAATTGAATACGCCAGAATAAGAATATCCCAACTCCCATAGCTCCCTTCTGTTAATTTTATTTATAAAATATAAATGCATACAAATTTCAGAAAATGCTTTTACATCACTAAAATAGCATTTCCATGTCAACATCCTAATCATATTGTCACATTTGACCTTGTAGTTGACTTGTTTAGACATTGTTAGATAATTGTTATAGTACATAGTTGCTATATTTAAACTGCCATTACAAGAACATCCCAACTCCATGAGCTCCCCTCTGCAACTATATGCTAGGAAAATTATCTAACAATGTCTAGCAAATTCAACTACGAGGTCAAATGTGACACTATGATTGGGATAAAGACATGGAAATGCTTTCTAGTGATTTGAAAGCATTTTCAGAGATTTATATGCATTTATATTTTACATAACTTAACAGAAGGGAGCTATTGGAGTTGTGATGTTCTTATTCTGGCGTATTCAATTATGTGAGGGCATGAACAGGGTCTGCATGGATCCATGATGCCCAATCTTATAAGGTTCTATCTGTATTAAAAATATTTGACATCAGCAAGCAACATGGGCTTCTTTTTTGCTTGTACATCTGGGATATTTCGCATGTTGTTCTTCAAGTGACATATGCCGTTAACGAATTTTACTGATTTTTTATTCATTATATTTTTGCTATAATGAATTTCAAGAACATATCAAATTCTTAGTAATGTTAATATATATGGCACGTTAATCATTCAAGAGCAATATTTGAAAAAAAAATTGCTGTTTTTTTTCGCAATGCATGGTCAAAAATATGACCGCGCAATGTTGCAGCAGTTTTGGAGAAACAATAAAATGGCAGTGCCCATAAGCTGTGCCACTTTCCAAATATATGATGGCTCACCCCAAAAAGACGGACTTTGCAACACTTTTCAAGAAACTGGTGAAAATAGGCAGTAAAAACGACAGAAAATAATAAGAATTTCCAGCGGAATTTCTGTTGTAAAATTTGAACACCATGATCAATTTCAACAAGTAAGGTGTCATTTTAAAGCTTAGAAAATGCTGTAACAGATGAAATGATAACATCAAAATTGATATCATCTGCAAAGTCCACCCTTTTGGGTTGAGCCATCACATATGTCAGGCACTTCCCGATCTTACGTATTCCCTGGTATGAATATAACATACTGCATGATGAAGTTGGTGCTGTCATACCTCACAAGGTGTACTAATTCATACATGATCAATCTAAATTTATTATTTTATTTAGACGATAAATAACTGCGCACCATCTTTTTTGAGGTCATTGTTTAAAAAACTTTTATGAGGGAGCGTAGCTCCCGAAGAAAAGTACCGAGGCACAAAACAAACACCTCCGATTTTAAACAATTACCGAATTAAAAGATGGTGCAAAGTTATTATTGTCATTAATAACCGCTCTTTCGACATTTTTTAATGCCTTTTATGCGTGATTATATGAAGAAATACTTTATTGTTATGTAATTATATTAATAACTGCTCTTTACTTGACACTTTTAAAATAATTTGTGATTTAGTCGTAGTTATCCAGGGTAATAAGTTTACCAATACCCAAGAAAAAAGAAGATATTAGGACCTTCCTATAATGCCCTGCTTCCAATGGGATTTATTTGTACAGGATATAATTAATGGTGTTAGTAATGAAACAATTGGCACTCCTCATCCAATTTTGCATTTCAGATATGTTTTATCACTAACACCATTCAATGACTTTTTTAGACATGGTTATATAATTGTTATAGTACATAGTTGCAGATTTAAGGACACCAACTAATGATTTAATGAATACTCTGAAGTGGGATAAACTTGATAAAAGATGGCATTATACTCTATTAACGACTGTATTCAAAAGTTTAAAGAATGAATATCCATCTTACTTATCTTCTCAATTTGAATTTGTTCATAATAACCATACACATGTAACTAGAAATCATACTTCTAATACATCGATTGTGCCAAAATTTAAATCAAATTCAGGTCAGCGTACATATCATGTTAGGGCAGCATATGCCTGGAATTCTTTGCCACCAACAATAAGGGCTCAAATGGAAGTAATGACTATGGGCCAATTTCAGTCGAAAATTAAAGAAATTTAGGCCTACTTACACTTGCTTGTTTCTGTGTGCATAAAATAATGTCTTTGTAATTTTGTTAACTACAAGACTATACGGTATTATCTTGTAGTAACCCATAACTTGCATGTATTTATTAATACTCATTTGTATCTTATTGTTAATACTTTAGGATATCTTGTAAATAGTGTATGATATATATCTTTTATCCGTTCTATACAATGAGGGCCTGGTTGAAAAGCAGTGCTTGTCACTGAACCAGTAAAACCCTCAATAAAGAAAGAATAATAAATAAATAAATAATAATAAATAAATAATCTGTACAAAATATCAATTGGAAGCAAGGCATGATGGGAAGGTCCTGACTTCTTCTACCCAAGGCCATTACTTACTTTTTCTGTTGTACCATCATACTTTGCCATAAGAGAGGCAAGTGGCACCTGAGGAATGATGTTCTGTTCAAATTCATCTTTAAACAAAGGGGCTGATGGGATATCCAGAGATAGATACAAGAATGGCGAATCTGTCACGGTTTCTGGAAGAAAAAAAGTAGTTGAGGTGGTAAAAAAATCTTTTATAAATCCATGAACATGATTTAAAAACACTTAACACTTAACTGTATAAGGTACCCCGCACTTCCGTTAGTGCATAAGGGCTCCCATATATAAAAAACACTTTCCCACCCAAAATTTTTAATAATCTTTACACCAAATATAGGTACACTAATCACAACCATATTTCAGGGGAAAAAATGAAATATACGTGCCGTTTCAAATTGGCGGCCAAAAATACAATTTTTGCAACATCTCAATTTTAGCCAGAATTTGAAAAAACAACTTCCCGAAGGAATTTTCCAATGAAATTTGGGTCAAATTAGGAGATTATAAATACATTGACATTGCTGAAACAAAATTTGGAAAATATTACTCCAGGTGGTTTTGTGGGCAAGTCACTTTTTTTTGCACCCCCCCCCCCTAAAAAAAAATATGCTAATTTTTGCTAATTAGCTCAAAAACGACACAATCTATCGCAATTTTTTTGCCAAAAGAAGCGCAAGTACTATTTAGGCAATTACAAAAATTAACAGCCCGAAATATTGAGCCGTTAAAATGCGAGAACCTAAAAACCAAATGTTGGGTACCATGGTACCCCTTATGCAGGTAAGTGTTAAAATACTCCATAAAATGGCATACCATATCCACTTGTCCAATTCAACTAAGTACTGATTTTTTGAATGTTCATCACCTTTATTTTTGAGATATTTCATACCAGCACACCAAATGTGCCCCGTCATATCGAAAGGTACCTTAAGGTCGGCATAGTATATTACACGAGATACAGGCCATTGAAGCTGAGCATAGTCAACAATAACGTCCAGGGCCGAATTTCTAATTTCATCCGAAACAGTACCTTTCAAGTGTATTCTATCATATTAATCAGGTTCCATCATTCAAAACATACGAAAATTGTGTTAAAAACAAAGATAAAATCCTCCCTCCATTCAAGTTCGATTTTCTCATAACTATAGTTTTCCGATTCAGCCTGTTTTCTTTTACCAATTTGGATGTAACTTTGCCATTGACAGGCCTGGCCATTGAACATCCAATAACCAAAAGCAAGGTGTCATTTTAAAGCTGAAACTTTCAACTTTTAGATGAGACAAAAAAAAAATCAATTTTGATTTTGGGACCTATAAGGTACCTTTAGATATGACGGGCACAAATTTGGTTAAAAATACTATGACAATGCGTCAGGTATATGATGATTTTCTTAAATTTTGGATTCAGGATATATATTAATGTATAGGGTTTGTGTGACAACGGTTAATTGTTAAATTGGATAATTGAATGAGTGGATATGGAATTCCCTCACAAACGTAACATTCATGTCAAACAAGCATGATAATGAAATTAGATAAAAACAAAAACAAAAAAAGGGGGAAGAGGAAAGCAGGCTAAAAGATAAAAGTTTGTTGAAGAGTAGTGATGATTTGATAAAGAAATACTTTATTAAACTTTTTTCATACTTAAAGGTCTACTTATTTCTATAAGAGAATTTCGATCAGTCCAGGCATGACGATCATCGCGTAATATGATAAACGCGCGTGTGTGTGATGCATGAGCGCTTGATTGGCGTTTTATGAGAAAACGCATTCAGCGCTAATGACATCACATACGCAGGTCATTCATTATAAGAAGTCATTGTTACCTGATAATCACCGCGCAGTTGTTTGCGTAAAAGTAGAAATAATCTTATTAGATTGGATCGCGCTATTACGCAGGTTATTAATTCCTATTCTATACTTACTGGATGAATCTAGAACACACATTACATTTCATATTACTCATAAAATATTTTAAAAGTTCACTAAAAAATACCTTTATATTCCTCTGTTTTCAGCAACTGTTTTTTCTCTTTCTCCGAGATATCCATGGGAAGCACCTTTCTTGAGTAGACTTTCATTCTACCTTGGAAGATTTTATAGATGATACTGCTGCTGGCTTTCCTTGTACCACCAAGTGAGGCATGCATGGCGTTCATAAACCAAGAAAGAAATTCAACAGGGTCACCTATATAGATGAAAAAACCCTTTTGAATTAAAATTTGGATAGATATGGGCCTGGAGTAGCATCGATAATAAGGCCAAGTAAAAAAAAAAACTAGTTTCTCGTCCTAACTTTTTGAAAAAAGGAGGATGAGGGCAGGTTTGTTTTTTTTTTTTCAAAAATGGCCGATCCAAGATGGCGGACGGTCTTTTCCAAAAGGCAGCCAACCGTTCCCAAAATTTGAATTACTTTCTTCTGACATAGCAGATAATGTTTTTGCTTCCAAAAGGCTATTCACATTTTCAAAAAATTATTGATGATAGGCCTAGGATTCATTGCAAAATTGTTAGTTGTATCCAAATTTTAATTTTAAAAATTGTTGATAGCTCAGTGGTCTTCAAAAATCAATGAAAAAATTGTTTCAAAAGAGTGCCAGAATTTTTATTTCAACTTGCTTCCAAATCGGATTTTGAAAAAAAAAATGAAAATTTTGAAAAAAAAAAAAAAATTGATGCGGCCGTCAAAACGCATGCGCGCGAGAACGAGAAACTAGTATATTATTTTACTTGGCCTAATGCTTCTGGCTTTTTCAAGTGAGGCATGTATGGCATTCATAAACCAAGAGAGAAATTCAACAGGGTCACCTATATAGATGAAAAAACTCTTTTGAATGAAAATTTGGATAGATATGGGCCCTGGAGTAGCATCGATAATAATGCTTCTGGCTTTTTCAAGTGAGGCATGCATGGCATTCATAAACCAAGAGAGACATTCAACAGGGTCACCTATATTATATAGATAAAGATTATAGATATAGATAGATTATAATAGATAAAGTAAAAATCTTTTGAATGAAAATTTGGATAGATATGGGCCCTGGAGTAACTTATCGATAATAATGCTTCTGGCTTTTTCGAGTGAGGCATGCATGGCGTTCATAAACCAAGAGAGAAATTCAACAGGGTCACCTATATAGATGGAAAAAAATCTTTTGAATGAAAATTTGGATAGATATGGGCCCTGGAGTAGCTGAACATCTTATCGATAATAATGCTTCTGACCTTTTCGAGTGAGGCATGCATGGCATTCATAAACCAAGAGAAAAATTCAACAGGGTCACCTATATAGATGAAAAACACACTTTTGAATGAAAATTTGGATAGATATGGGCCCTGGAGTAGCAGTACATCTTATCGATAATAATGCTTCTGGCCTTTTTGAGTGAGGCATGCATGACATTCATAAACCAAGAGAGAAATTCAACAGGGTCACCTATATAGATGAAAAAAATATTTTGAATGAAAATTTGGATAGATATGGGCCCTGGAGTAGCAGAACATCTTATCCATAATAATGCTTCTGTTTTTTTTCGAGTGAGGCATGCGTGGCATTCATAAACCAATAGAGAAATTCAACAGGGTCACCTATATAGATGAAAAAAATCTTTTGAATGAAAATTTGGATAGATATGGGCCCTGGAGTAGCAGAACATCTTATCGATAATAATGCTTCTGGCTTTTTCAAGTGAACATGTATGGCATTCATAAACCAAGAGAGAAATTCAACAGGGTCACCTATATAGATGAAAAAAAAATCTTTTGAATGAAAATTTGGATAAATATGGGCCCTGGAGTAGCAAAACATCTTATCGATACTTCTGGCTTTTTCAAGTGAACCTTTGGATGAATGGTCAATTGGGTTTCATTCACACACAAAACCAAATTACTAATTTTTATGATCTTGAATGTAATTTTTCACCAAAATGGCTGTGCTATTTAATAGCCTACAACATAAATATCAAATACTGTGCTGAATTTTTAGGACATTGCCGGCTTGATTAGAATAATTCAGAGGATTCAGAAATTCAAAATGCTGAGGAAATCAAAATCAACGTACATGATATGCTTATATAGTGGTATAGGTTGCCTTGCAATTACAGAAACATTACCTCTAAGTTGGTTATACTTTATAAACTTTGAAGTATGCAACAAGCAACTAATACTCTGTTATGAGATCCACAGCATATCCCTTGTATTCTACAACATTGTGAACTGGTGGTTTTGTATTGTGTAAGAGACTAGTAATGATCGATTAGGATTGATTAAGACCAAATCACTGCGTATTAATATTTTTGTACTTGAATCATTCAAGATTTTGATTTTATTTTTGGCTAATTTTGTTGCTACTACATGGACAAGCATTGAAAAAGAAAATAAGTTCATTTGAATATTCAGCAAGATTTGTTACGTGGTTATGATTCAAAAAGTCCGGACTAATTTACTTCCCCGTATGGTCATATTGGTTGATGTGCGTTAATCGGATGCTTGTTGCATACTTCAAGATTGACAGAGTATAGGTAACAGGTGAGAGTATTTTGTTCCGGGTCAACTCTACACAACTAAAGTCACAGGATTCTGGATTGCACCTTTAACCATAAACCATACACTGCCGCTCTAAAGTATTTCCGCACAAAACCTTTATTCAGCCATATCTCAAAAGGCATTTATCAGATTTTCATCATTTTTTGAACGAGTCTATATTGTATAATTAACGAAGTAACTATCCTGGAATTGCATTCATTGCATTTGAAAATATAATATTACTATTTCTGTCTGAACATAAAAAAAATTGAGGTTATATACATTTCTGCGCACTTGTTTTAAAACTTACAACCTGAAAATATTCTATCCTGTTACAAGGTAATAATAAGGTTATGAAAAATTTATTAGTTACATAGTAATGAGATTTGTACTTGTGGTGTATTTGTATATGGTCCATGAAATCAGCCATTTTTATAGCAATGGAAGATCAAATATTAAAAGAAACTTCGATTTATTCATATTGAATAGATAAATTACCTATACTAGTATGAATCTTTAATGATTCTATGTTGTTTAATATAAAAAACAAGGTTTTTGAATGTGTTTTATTGTGTGGAAATACTTTAGAGCGGGAGTGTATATTGGATATTTACCTTGCTCTGTGATCTGGAACTTCTTCTTGCTGCATAATACCACCGCTTGTAACATCTCATGAGGACTGACGTGGGCCTTGAAGTTACGGGGATTCCACATCTTGCGCATCAATTCACCAAATCGCTGGGATAGCAGGTACATGATGTCCCCAGGAGGGAGCTTGATCGAGATATAATTATCCTCATCCAGGTAATAGTTCCGTAGAGGCGTCACATGGGCTAAGGCCTGGTAACAGGAATTAAAAAAACTCATTTTAATTTTCAAATACAGATGCTTATTATTGAAGTCATTAAATTTCCTACAAATCGTGAACTTTTGAATGCAACAAATGCATGGCGTAAACAAGCGTACATCCCGCGTAGTACAAAAGACTTTTCTTTTCATGCGATCACCGCGTCGAACAACCAATCAAGATACGCGCAGTGCATATTTGTTATTTATGCGTAGTCGCACACGCTTTCATCATACGCACCCTGCAGATTTTATTTGTAGGAAATGTAATGATTTCAATAATAGTTGTATTTTAATTTTATTCAAATACGCCTTTAGACCCTACTCTGTTCAGTAGGTCTCTGTCACCAAGCTATTCAAATGTTGCAATAGCTGTTTTCAATTCCAGAACAGACGGATCATGCGAGAGCTTTGTGGGGCTCCCTCTGATATCATTTTTTTACTACACGAACAACTCATTACTACTTACATGATGTAATACAATATAATCATTAGCTTTGACGATGTTTAGGCCTTTAATCATAGATAAGAACTACCATCATAGGCACAAGATATTAACTTGGGTGCTTCTCTCTAGCCTAATGTGTGTGTCAACTAGCGAAACATCTCTCTGTCGTTTATTCACACAACAGGGAACTGTCTTAGGGCCTCTGATGTTCCTACTCTACATAAATGATATCGGAGAGGGCATCGATTCATCAATTAAACTCTTTGCCGATGATTGCCTTCTGTTTCGTAAGATCAACAAAGCTGATGATGCAGAAGCCCTACAGGGAGATCTTCAAAAGCTGGGTAATTGGACCAGCAAGTGGCAGATGCGGTTTAATGCGAAGAAGTGCTACACCATGAGGATTCATCGCAAGCATCAACCAATAATCCACAACTATACCATGCAAGATGAAGATCTTACTACAGTTTCCAGCCAGGCTTACCTGGGGATAGAAATACATGAGAAACTCAGCTGGAAACCTCACATCAAGGCAGTAGCATCGAAAGCTAACAGAACCCTCGGCTTCATCAGACGGAATCTTAGCTTGTGTCCACCATCCATCAAGAAACAAGCATATACGACACTTGTTAGGTCACAGCTGGAATACGGGGCAGCAATATGGGATCCCTACCGACAGAATTTGATCGATAGCCTGGAGAAAGTCCAACGAAGAGGTGTGCACTTCATCCATGGAAACTACAACAGAGAGGATAGCGTAACTGAGATGAGACAGAACATCGGACTACCTACACTGCAGGAGAGACGACTACAATCTCGTCTGGTCATGATGTACAAAACACTCAACCACCAGATAGCCATCCCTCTTCCAGACTACATTACAAACAGACCTCGAGCCACTAGAAGCCAGCACCATCTACGCTTTACAAGGCTGAGTACATCAACGGACTCTTACAAATACAGCTACTTCCCTCGCACCATGAAAGACTGGGATGAGCTTCCTCAACATGTCATCGAACTGCCCACTTTGGAGCAGTTCAAGGAAGCCATCAGCTGTGAATAACCAGCCAGCGTCATCATTTTTACTTGCACCATGTATATATTTTGGCACAATTTATGCACAAGCCGTCCACCGTCGACAGCTGCTCACCTTGTCCAGATGCTGAACAGGCTTTGACAAGTAACGAGATAGATGTAGATTAGGGTGCATCAAACGCCCCATGATTTTTAAAAAAGCTTCTAGTAAACTTCTACCTAGTATACAATTGTTCCAATCCTTGATAAAAATACCTGTGCCAAATTTCATCAGAAATGAAATTCGTTTAGGGGGGGCCACGTTGCAGTTTTTATACATGCCATTAGTTTTGCAATATGTAAAAGGCAGCTATTGTGGTTTCTATAGCATAACTCAATACAAAATACAATAGCTGCTTAGTTGAGTTTAGTGACATATGTGACCCGTCATATCGAAAGGTACCTTAAGGTCGGCAAAATTAAAATTGATTTTTTGGTCTCATCTGAAAGATTATATTTTAAGCTTTAAAATGACACCTTGCTTTTGGTTATTGGATGTTCGATTGCAAAGTTACATTGAAATTGGTAAAAGGCATCGGTCTGATTCAGAAAACTATCGTTCTGAGAAAATCAAGTTTAAAGTTTCTGTACTGGTAAAACTTCTCTGGGGAAAGGATTTTTATATCGATTTTTTAAAACATTTGTCTTATGTTTTTGATGTTGAAACCTGATTAATATGATAGAATACACTTCAAAGGTAACATTTCTGATGAAATTAGAAATTCGACCTTGGACGTGATTTTTGATTATGCTCAACTTCAATGGCCCGTATCTCGTAATTTACTATGCCGGTATTAAGGTACCTTTAGATATGACGGGACACATATGCTTTGAAAAATCACTGTCATTCATTTGATCATTTATTATCACAAGTGATAAAACATTTCAAGCTGAATAATGATCTTATTGTTTAGGCATTGAAAAGAGCTAGAAATCCAATAATTGCCTACTTAAGAAGCTAACTGCATGAACGATTTGAAGTGCTTTCATTGATCCTTAATTATCACTAGTAATAAAGCATTTTGGCACCATGAGACCTCGAAGGGGTCAGGTCAAGGTCATTTAAGGTCAAAGGTCATTTGAGGTCAAATCTCAACAGTGTTCAAAAAGTTGACCCTTGGTCATCTGGGGTCATCTGGGGAAAATAGGGGTTATTGTATATCCATGAAATATTCAAGAGTCATTATTTGAAATACCACATTTGGCAGCTATTCCTTTGTGAGTTTCTGAGTGAGGTTTCTGGAGGTAATAATAAATAGCTGCCATATGTAAGCAGGCAATTTCAATACCTTAACTTTAATGCCACCGTGGTCCCCCTAGACCACCTTTAATTTTTTTTAAATTTTACACAGCGTATTTTCTAGCCAAATGGAACATTCTAAGACTAGGTAGAAAAAATATGTATGAGATGAGGGCGTCTGATGCACCCTAATGTAGATGTAGAACTTATTATTACTTACATGTAGTAAGACATTACAATAGTCATTAGCTTTGTTGTTGTTATGACCTACGATCTATGATAAACAAGTAGGTGCATGAAAACTTGGTGCTTCTCTCTATAGGCCAAACAATAATTTATTGGACAGTGAAAACAAAAACCCAGAGTTCAGGGCCTTACTGTTTGTAAATGCAACCCTGCCCTGGATTTTTGTTTAATCTGTCCAATCAATTTTTGGTTGGCCTATAGCTTATGTATGGGTCAACTAACCAGACATCTTTGTGTGTTTATATTTACACCACTCATTTTTCCTTTCATGTAGTGAGAATTGTCATAAGCTTTGATGTTGATAAGGCCTACAATCCGTGGTAGATAAAAACAACCATCACAGGCGCAGGACAACGGAGTGCTCTTTTCAATTCTACGGATCAACACGACCCATTATTACTTACATGCAGTAAAACATTACAATAGTCGTTGGCTTTGATGTTGTTGAGGCCTACGATCCCTGGTAGATAGGTAGTGCCATCATAGGCTCGGGATAACTTGGTGCTTCTCTCTAACCTTCGGATTAACTGCTTTGTGAAAGTTGGTTTTAATACATACTGTGGAGAAATTGAATAATAAGACACTTAAAATGTGTAATAAAGAAATTACATTTAAGTCTGTAATTTAAGTACAACTTTGAACCTCGATCTGTGGAATCACTATCCGATATCTGCCTATGCTAAACCACCAAGTGAGACTACACTGGTTCCCTCAATCTTGGCGCTTTTCTATTGGCTCAGTCCATCCAAGATCGCAGGTACAGGATACCCATAATTAGTCATGATCGTGACTAGTGTCATGCCTCACTTCAGCCTAACACTCATTGTATCCAAATGTATTGTACTCAAGCGCATTGGATAAGAGACAATTGACCTTTTATCAATATATCGGAATTCGAAACAAAATCAATACGCCATTGTCCACAATGTAAAACTGAAAATCCGACCAAAAGTTGCGATTCCTTCAGATAATGTAAAACAGTGTTTGTTAAACCTAAATCCGCTGCAGTTGGATAATCACCTCCATTGTGTAATTTTATATTGACTCTCTTGTAGGGGACTACTTTATCTTGCTACAGAGTTATACGGACGATACTGGCTAAGTAATGCGCAAGCGCAATTGACCCCATCATATGCACTAGCAAATCATTCCTTGAGAATGATTTGCCTGTACCTGCGTATTTGGTCCAAGTGAGACCAGCCTTGGTAGCCATTTTGTTTTCATATATATCTCACAACCTGTGACGTATTCAATCATGATTTCATGATTTTGTTTTGTTGGATTGTGTTGGATAAAGTCCTGTTAGGTTAAAATAGGACTATACTAAAAAATGGTTTTTAATTTTGCACCGACTGAAATTGTAGGTTGCATACATATTATTTTTTGCGGTGCATTCATTTCAGTCCAAAAATGAGTTTTAACCAAAACTACCACTTACATATTAAAGTACCATATTGTTCCTATTAATCGCATATGCTCCATTAAACGCCCACCCCAAATAATTTCAAAGAGAAGAATTAAAAACATTCAATTTTGAAGCATTTCACAACAATTGTGAGTACCAGGAAACGGTACTGGAAGTTAATCAATGCGATCCTGGAAATGAAGTAAACATTTTCAGTACTTCCGGGTTATCGGCAGCCATATAACAGAAAATTACCATAATTGTTAAGCTTATGTGGCAATCTTTGTGCAAATGTTTATAATGAAAAAAAATTTCTCTAATAATCGCCCATACTTCTTGAAATGTCACCGCTCAGTGGGAGATTAATAGGAACAATACGGTATTAGTCATAACTTGTGACTTATTATGATCTACCTATACCTAGAGCAGATTTGGTCGCCATAAAGCACCAAGGTCAAGGCAACCATTGTACGAGAGGTATCAAAAAGCTTTACCCAGAAGGGATGGAGCTAAATCATTGAAATTTGGTCAGAAAAAGTCACACGACTTTATGTACATTATGGTGCAACATAGTTTCATATGTAGTTTTACTTTTTTTACAAGTGGCAATTGATGTCATCTACCTTATCACATAAGCTGCATGGAGAAAATTTAGACATGCTGCATAATTAAGTCCCTGCATTTGGAGGGTTACAGGGCCCAGTTAATCCAAATGACACAACCAAAGTTTTAATTGTTTGATACCATAGTAAAGGTAGGGTTTCTTCTTTTCATTGATACCAAAATTTTGGAAATCGGTCACTAAATGACGCCACAATGATGTAATAAAACATGACCGACCTGAAAATGTTGATTTTCATTGAGATATAAAAACAGATTTTTTTTCAATAGAGATTATCCCTACAATACCAGTCTGTGGACGGTCAGTTTCAAATGGGAGAAATGTGTTAATTTGCACATTGACTATGCATATGCCTTGAGTATCTGGTGATAAAATTGCGTACTTGATTCTATTTCTTCCGGGTAAAGTTTAAAACTTTTTGATACACCCTCGTATGTACTAGTAATGTAATGGCGTAACTAGACTTTTTGAAAGGAGGGGCGAGACGGAGCAGGCATGTTTCCAGGGGGGCGAAAACAAAGCAAAAATAGGAGCTCTCCATAGACCTATGTATAAAGTCAAATTTCATTTGGAGGAGCGTAAGGGGCGGGGGTTCGTCAGGGGGGCTCGCCCCCTGCCCCCCCCCCCCCCCCCCCCTCTATTTACTTACTGTGATGTCTTCCAGTGATGAATCGATGATCTCATAGTTATCTGGCAGGCAGTAGAATTTCAGTGTGTGAAGATTGAGAAACACATGGTGACTGACATGCACGCTGTGCGTGTATGCATGGGACTTCTGGCCACGACCTGAAAGTTATCATGCAAAGAGAGCATTTTGGCAAAAGATTATTACCAAATTTTCCAGTAGATTTTCAAGCTTAGGTCCCCCATAATGAACCAGGAGTAATGTGTAAACTTTCAAAAACCAACAATGACATACATGCACTTCTGGCCACTGGATGATGTTTATCCTCAGCAAAGATCTTTAACTAGAGCCGCAAGTCTAACATTACTGAACATGATAAACATATCTGTGAACATATCTGCGGAAGTCTATAAAAAGGGTTAGTAACTACAATGAAGTGAACAACCATAGCACAACGCCTTTTGAGCTGTTCCACATGTAACAATTTCCTTGCAATCCGAGTCCTTGCCCGTAAGTTTACAGAGCAAAATTAAAACACTGTTATGTCCTCTTGGAAAAGATACAGCAACTGAAACAGAAGTTGATTTCATAACTTAATGGAACAACTCAATTTATTTTGCACACTGTGTAAATTATTGTAAAATTGAAAAGAACTATTCACACACAAGGCTACATTTTACACATTTCGCACATGTTTATTTTTGCACATATCAAAATTTTAATGTGTGCGGTACACAGACAATACCGCATTTATATGTATTGCAGCAAAAATTGAGCGGGAAAAACCACTAAAATTCCCACTATTACAATAGGCTCACCTTGAAAATATTTGCCACACACAAGACATGCATAGACATTAAGATGGGAGAGGGACACTGAGCAGAGCTTCTCAAAATCAAAATCCAGCACACTCCTAGGGATAAACAAAATGTTAAAAGCAGTGATTAAGAGTCTGAGATATATATTGAAACTATTTATTTTATGGCCGAGGATATTGACACGACAATCGTGTCAACAGTCTCGCCCAAAATGGCTATAGACACGATGATCGTGTCAATAACCTCGCCCAAAATGGCTATAGACACGATGATCGTGTCAATAACCTCACCCAAAATGGCTATAGACATGATGAACGTGTCAATAACCTCGTCCGAAATAGCTATAGACATGATGACTGGGTGTAAAAAAGTGAATAGCTATGGAGCTGATGCTCACTGATGCTCAAGGGGATGGCAACAAAAATAGTGGGAGGAAGGTGACTTGCATTGGTAATATTACAACTTTGCTCCCAATTATTTTCTTCCTCTGTTTTGGTCTGCCAACATCAAATTGACATTCTAAATAACATCAGAAACTCTCCTGGTTATAATATTATCAATCAATGCAAGTCACCTTCCTCCTTCCACTATTTTTGTGGCCATCCCCTTGAGCATCAGTGAGCATTGGCTCCATAGCCAATCATAGTGTCTATAGCCATTTTGGGCAAGGTTATGGATAGCCACTTCCTTGTTGGTTCGCGAACCACACATCTCGCCTGATGGCAGTTCGGTCACCTTTTTTACCGTTAAATGACCTCAGACCTCGACTGACCTTGACCTTGGGTCTAAGTTTAATCCATGCAGGGTTATGGGTTCATAAGTTAAAGCTGTGACCTTGAATTGACCTCGGATGACCTCAGGTCAACTTTTGACCTTGCAATGACCTAAGGTCAACCTTTTGTCCATTTTGAAAATTTGACCTCAAATGAGCTTTTGACCTTGACTGACCTATCCATGGTCCATTTTAATCCATGCAGGTTCATGGGGTCCTTGAAATCACCTCGGATCACATCAGGTAAACTTTTTGAAAATTTTTGAGATTTGACCTCATATGACCTTTTGACCTTGAATGACCTTGACCACACACCCCCCAAAAAGTTTTGCAGCACAAGTTTATCTCGAGACCCTTCATGTCACAAAGTTTTCGTTACCATAGGCCTTACGATTCCAGAGATATGCTGTGGACAGCGCACGGCAGACGGCGCACAGAAAAGTGACTGGTATGTCTCTTCCTGACTGTGTTCAGTGAAGACAAAAATCATTTACTTTAAAAGTGCAAATGTTGATCCAATTCTTCAGGTTAAAGCTGTTGCATAATATGACCAAAACTTTAAGAATTTCTACAGGTACCCATTATTTTTATTGAACAGCCAATCATGCTTAAAATTTGGGAGGTAGCTCCTGTTTAATTAGTTTGCATGATCATGGAGATATGCAGCGGACAGCGCACAGGGGATGACGAACGGCGCACAGAAAAGTGACTGGTATGTCTCTTCCTCAATTTAAAAGAAATGAAGAAAGAGACCAACTTTATAAAATAAAAAAACACGTTCATTTAACCATATACAAATGGTATATGACTCGACTGTTGAATTTTGCACCTGTAATAAACTACGTTTCCTGGCGAATTTGTACACAGTTTATGACTTACAAAAATAACAGGCGGTCAAAATATTGTCTTCAAACACCTTTTATTAAATAAATGAAGTCATATAATCAAAACAACTTTGTTTCTCTGGCGAATATTTTACTGCCCTGCAACGTGAAATCTACGTACAGGGCGGCGCCATTGAACATCCAAATAGTCCACTGGATACTATCCCGCCTTTACATTGACGGCACCCGTTCTCGGAACGGAAAACAAAAATAACCGCGGCGACTTTAACTATAAATTGGACATATTTGTTCGCAATTTCGTGGAAATAAAATGGTGCATTAAAGTATTGTAAACATGTAAGACGATTAATTAAACATTTTGGATTAAATTTGGGAATGTTTCCTATCAAACAACATCATTCCTCTATTCTTTTTTTTTCTTTTTGCATGAAAAGGGCATTACGGCAACCATATAAAAGGGCACGGCAGTTGTGCCGTCGGTGGTTTTGTGTTTTTCGGGGCATCGCCGCAACAGTGTGGGGCACCGACGGCATTTGCCGTCGGTGCCGTCGGTTAAAATTTACCTTGCCATGGACACACATAAAATAAAATCTTGTATGCTAATTGATTCCCTATTTTCAGGATTAACTGGGGATGTAGAAATCAAGGTGACAAAACTTGATAAATGCGCCTAATTGAAGTAAGTGTACCAAATGGAATGAATATGGCAGCAAAATTTGTTTAGGGAAATAGAGGGCACTAATTTCTAAACCTAATTTTTGCCATTAAACAGCAACATTCGATCAAGGGCGTCCGGCTGAAGGGAGAAAAGCAATTATTTGCAGATCCTACAAATGTTGCAGCTTCTGATCATGCTGATTGGGGAGGACAAGATTCCCTCATGAAACCATGTCCCCCTCCCCTCCATTGGACCTGTCACTTGTAATAAGGTGTCAGTGTTAGCTACCAGGGCCTATTTGTGACTTTGCTCTACAGGTGAAAATATGTGCCAAGGTTGTATTTTGCCGATAGATCCTTGTGCTTACTTCAAAACACCAGCAAAGTTTCATTTCACGAAAATGGTTGGAAATATGAAATATATCTGTATATTGTGAGGACAATCAACAGACAATATAGGGCTCACTGATCTTTGGATGCCTTTATCTCAGTTATACATTTTACTCCCCAACGACCTTTAACAGACCATAACTTGACTTCTAGAAATCAAGTGAAGTTCATTAATAGCAAGATATTAAATAAATCTGGTCAACTGGACTTACGTTTTTTGATAGCTACAGTATTAATCCTCATCCAAGGAGCATCATCAGGCCGTGTGATCTTCAGTCGGCTTATTGATCTGTGACGGTGTAGAATAGTCACGTGAGAGACGTAAAGGAATTTTCTTGATCGCTGGGTTGTTTGTGTTGCGAAGATTATGTCTAAGGCCCCCTCCTCTGTTAAGGGAAGGTTCCTCCCTACGGACATAGATCTATGGCTTCTTTGACTCCTCTCTTAAACCACTTTTGCTCTTTGTCTAAAATTACAATGTCTTTATCCTCGAAGGTATGTTTGGACTCTTTGAGATGTGAATAAATAGCAGAATCGTTAAGTCCCGTTGAACTGGGTCTCCTGTCTCTCACGTGACTATTCTACACCGTCACGGATCAATAAGCCGATTGAAGATCACACAGCCTGATGATGCTCCTTGGATGAGGAGTGATACTGTAGCTATCAAAAATGTAAGTCCAATCAACCAGATTTATTTAATATCTTGCTATTTGAAGCAACCTGGATGATTGACAACATTAAGGTGTCATTTTAATCCCAATAGCATGCGGTATTTGCATATATTCAAGAAGCGAAAATGACAAGAGGCTGCCTTTACGGCTAGTTTTGGATGGATTTCTACACCCACCTGTTGATAGTATCCAGATATGGGCAGCTTCTGCTCTTGTCAATCTTGGGATCTTTTACAGGCACTGAAAACAATAAAATAATGGATTAAGAAAATCAATTTACTTAAATTGGCTTATTTCAGTGAAAATGGAACTTTTTTTGACTTCAAGCAAATAAAACCAGCTTTTATATTCGACCACATAAGCAGGTTTTTCAGTCATACGTTTGTTACTTGGTACGTGAAAAGTATTTTCTAATCAGAAATTGTTAAGTTTTTCTATACGTGCATGAGTGAGCACATGTTTTAATTCAAAAATGTCACAAACGTTACCAAAGAGTTACACCAAAATGTCACAAACGTTACCAACGTTACCAAACAAAACAAAGAAATCTTGACGATAGAATTTTCTACCACTTTTATGAAATATTTGTTAATATGTTACCCATCTATCTGTGAAAAGCGCAATAAAAAATTCTCTAATTAACATATCAGAGAATTTTTACTTTGAAGTTATTTGAAGCAAAAACCCATTTCGGTGCGAAAGTGTTCCCGCTAACGCCATATGTCGCAAAATTGGCGCAGACGCTCAAACAATTGGCGCAGAGGGGTTAAAGAAACAAAAAGTCAAAAATAGGGTTTTGGTTATACACAACGTTCACTTATTTCAGTTTTATTCAGATTTTACTCAAAATTACTCTCATTTATAAGGTTATCTTTCCGAAATTGGCAATGGCGAGATTTTTTTTTTTCTTTTATGTCGTTTTGGTGCAAAGTCAAAATCCTTAGCGGGAACATTGCTGTGCGATGTCACAAACGTAACATGAACTTTATTCAGTATTTTGCCAATCAATTTAATCTTTAAACAACTACATGTTTTGATCCCACCAGTGAGCACCATTATCAACAACAAACTTAGGATATAATGTTTATTCTTGGTTCTATATTCTTGGTTCTGTGGCCATTTAAAAGTTAAATTTTTCATTTTTCGGCCACAAACTTAACTTTTTCTTACATCCGATTCTGAATTCGCTTTCAGTGAAAAATGAATTACGACAGTTGACACCCTCATGCATCAACAACTTCACCCAGAGCGACTTGAAATTGATGATGAGATCGGTTTACACTTGTAAAAATTGCAAATCAATTACGAAAAAAGCAATTTCGTTTGAAAAAAAGATGATGAAAGTCATCTTTTAATTTGACCTTTTGCAGTCAACCTAACACAATCTGAGTGAACCTGCATAGTGGGCTGTCCATGCATTTTAATGGCTGGGGTTTAGAATCTTGAAAAATTGTAAAAGGGTGGGGTTCACATTTTTCACTAAAAAGGGTGTATTGATATAAAGGATGGAAGCAAACAATAAAGGATGGGGTTCTTCAGACTTCCCAATTTGTACAACTATATTAAAAAAAAATGGAAAAAAAGTTGGAATATCCTTTGACTGAAAATTAGGTAGGTGATATTTCGGGATTGCTTTTAATTAGGGTGTCAGTTTACACAGTACCATGGCCCCAGAATTAGTAGATTCAGTAATTAGGAATACCCTCAGGCTGAAAATAAGTGAGGTGATATTTCAGGATTGCTTTTGGGTTTCAGTCTACAACATTACCATGACACCCAAACTGGATGTAAGAATAGGAATACTCTCAAAAATATATGAGGTGATATTTCAGTATGTTAAATGCTTTTTGTTTTGGTGTCCTTGTACATTACCATGAGCCATGACACCAAAAGTGGGTGTAAGATATATATAAATTGCTAAAAGGTGGAGGTCTGGAATTCTAAGTTTTAAGGGTACCTTTATAAAAGGGGGGGTAAAATAAAAAGGGTGGGGTCTAACCCTACTGCCCACTATGCCTGTTCACACTAGTAACTGAAATCAATGATGACATGAGTTAAATCAATTAGAACTTTTTTAAAGGAGCATTGGACAAGTTCAGCATCATCCCCAAACTTTTCCCCAAGCATAATGAGAATTTGCATCATTTGAAGTACATGTATTAGTGCTAATAATGACAGCATGCAAAGTTTCATTGTCAAATTCAAACTCTATTTATCAAAATACTTAGATATTCTTTTATTTCTAATTATCGTTGTTGACAACAATAAATACTGCCCCACCCCACCCCTAAAATAGCCCAGCCCTAAATAGTTGAATTTTTAAAATTTGCCTTTTCAGGAGATCGAATCTATATTGTGAAAGGAATGTTTTTTACAAACAAATCTTTGGCTCTTTTTTGATATATAGCATCAATAAATACATTTGGAGAATAGCCTCATACCCAAAATCACCAAACAAAATAAAATTAAAATGTTTTGACTTTTCTGAAGGTTTTGATCAAAATTGTCCAGATATTCGGTAATTGACTGTGATTTTCTAACATATGAAGCATAAATTATCCATAAATAAAATTTCAAAATTTTGTCCCAATGCCGCTTTAAGGATGTTAGTAGACCACATGTAGACCCTTTATATGGCGACACACCACAAAATAGCTTCCCATTGACTTACTGTACAAAATGGCTTCCTAAAAACACCCGAAAACTCAATAATAAAGCAACTGGTTGCTTCAACACTGCCTTTTCTCAGATGATTATGATCTCTTCTAACACAAAATGATGATAAAAGTAGACCGTCAAGGCAAAAATTTCAAGATACTGGACGCTGAAGTAATAACACCCCCTATCACTGACAGCCGAATTTAGTATTACCAGAATCAAGTGCAAAATAATGAAACCCTTAAAATTTTACCAAAGTAATCTGGAGATCAAAAATGGTATTAGAACAAAATATTGACCAAACATATTGCCCTCATTTTAGAAAGGCAGTCAATTTTGCCGATTTTAGAAATGCCGAATTGCGAGTGATAGTTATTTAGTGTAGTGCGCCCATATACTCACCAACTTCATCTTCCTCACTTTCATCAGACGAAATGTCCACAAGTTTAATTTTTCGCTTCTGTCCTTTGTTAGCAGCCATTTTTCTGTAAAATATTTTAGTAAGATATAAATATTGACAATTGGGCCAAAAAAAATAAATTGTTATGTTGCCCTCAGCGACCGACCCTATTCAAAAAAAAATATTCAGAAATTCCAGGCCAAGTTAATTAAATTATTGAAGGAGTTGAAAGAAGCAGAACTTATAGACGCAAAGACTTACTGGAAAATTTATCCATCAGTATGTGATGTTCCTAAATTCTATGGATTAATCAAAGTTCATAAAGTGGGAGCTCCTCTTAGACCAATTGTTTCTAGCATTGGATCTGTTACGTACCAGCTTGCACGTTTTGTAGCGGACATTTTGTCTCCTTTGATTGGTAAATCAAAACATCACATTACCAATAACCAGTGCTTTGTTGAACAGATTCGCAATTTACAGTTGGATCCGGATGAGTCACATGTGTTGTTTGATGTGTCTGTGCTGTTTACATCTATACCAGTGGATAAGACTCTTGATATTGTGCGCGAACTTCTTAATAAGGATACCACCTGGAGGAAAGACGCAGCAGAAAGCTTAGATACTGATACGGTGATCAAACTTCTCAGTTTTTGTTTGACCACCACATATTTTGTGTTTAAAGGTGACCATTACCAACAGAAAGATGGAGGTGCGATGGGTAGTCCATGTATGATGTAGCCCTTTGGTCGCAAACGCATATATGGAACATTTTGAGAAATTAGCTTTGTCATCTGCTTCTCATCCACCACGCATCTGGTATCGCTATGTGGATGATACCTTCTGTGTTATTAAAACTGCTTTTGTGAATGAATTCACAGATCACATCAATAGTCTTGACAATAACATCAAATTCACGTGAGAGGAGGAGGAAAACGGGACACTTCCTTTTCTGGATACTTTAATTGTCTGGGAAGAGTGTGGTTCTATCAAAGTTAAAGTGTACAGGAAACCAACACATACTGACCAGTATTTACACTTTAACTCACACCATCCATTGGAACATAAATTAAGCGTTGTAAGAACTTTGACTCACCGGGCACAGTCTGTTGTTACCAATGAACATGACAGGAAGGAAGAAATTGCATATGTGAAAAAAGCCCTTAAAAACTGTGGCTATCGCGAGTGGACATTTCTCAGAGCTCAACCTAAGGATAAACAACAGACCTCAGATACGGAGACTGACATCACCAAGAAATCCTTCTCTGTCACATTACCCTTTGTTGAAGGTGTCTCTGAAAAAGAGAGACGAGCCTTTAACAACACAGCTGGTGTTGCTACCACCTTTAAACCACATCGGACTCTAAGACAAACTCTTGTTTCACCTAAGGATAAAACCGTTATTGAAGATCAATCAGGTGTGGTTTACCAACTCAATTGCCAAGATTGTGACGCATCTTACATTGGCGAATCCGGCCGTAAATTGGGAAAATGGTTGGCGGAACACAAATCCAGTGCGGCAAGTTCAAAATCGGCAGTTAGAGAACATGTCGTAAGGAGTGGTGGCCACAATATTGATTGGACTGGTGTCAAAGTGCTTGAAAGGAAATCCAAAGAGTATTCTCGTCAGGTACTGGAGGCGATACATATTAACACCAAAGGACCTAACCTGAACAGAGATAAAGGCCTGGATCTAGACCCTACTAACTGGGACACCTTGCTCCAGAAGAGGGGCGGGGCGAAATAACATTCTCAAGTTTTCATGACGTCATTGTCATCCTATGACGTCATCACTTAGAGAAATTTCACAGCAACAACATCAGCTGAGGAAGGATGTAGCACATCCGAAAGTACTTCTGAAGGTACGTTAATTACAGTAGTGCAGAAGTTTAATCCATCATCAAATTAATGATAAAACGAGTTTTGCATTATGTAATTTGGTGCATTCTTACAATACTCAAAAGTGCACTTGGTATAATGAATGAGCAGCACGTAACACAGTTTGTTTGGCCAAGATCATAGAAATTGCACTTTCATTAAATGATATTGAATGCTATGTGTGTAGAGGAACACGGCAGCCATTACGGTTTGACAGCTTTTCGATAGCAACGCATGCAATCTCATGGGCTAAAAGTAGCCCGTGACTTTTTTCCTATTTATAACCCTCAATTTAAAATATCATGTACAAATCACTGCATGGGTAGGCCTATTATTTTCATGAACCAATTTAGCTAATTATTTATTTTGCTATGGTAACACTTACTCAAATATTCCCGGTCAGAAATAGAGGTAAAAACTTTCTCCTGCTCGGTTTGTTTACACGTGGCGATCGGCGATTTTACTAGGAAGAATCCCTCAAACTTACAACAATTGCATGCATTGCATGCATGCTACACTGTATAACGCTAGTCGGAAATGAACTGAGGGAGCCCTCATTTGCGGCGACTGGAGGATTAAGTCTATAGCTTTACGTCTTGTTCATTAACATAAAGTCTCGATTTGGCCAATAATAAATTGTTTCTTTATGCTGACATATTGCAAAATAATTACTGTGCAAAATAGAACTTTGTGTTTTTTAATGTGAAATGAAAATATAATTTATCCTTTTTCTGTAAATATGAATTGTAAAACTTTTTTATATTATGGTCAACAAATTTTGGGTTGAATTAATTTGTAACCCATTTTGTGAATATAGCGCGTTTGGATTTAGAGATCTATGCTTCTTGTCAATGTGGGCAACTTCCGGGTCCGTGAAAAAAGCCACATTTTGGTTCGTGCAGCATGGAGAGAACATCTCGGAAACAGATTTTTTTAAAATGGACCCTTTTCGAAGGTAAGCACAACCAAGACTTTGGTTACTAATTTGAGAACATTCATAACTGCTCAAAGGTTCGTTTGAGCTCAATTATGGTGACTTTATTTGAAGCAGTTGACACTTGGTCCTTGAGCATTACCCTACAGAGCCCCAGATAGAACTTCCATAAGTCAATTTATGAAAGACTTACTAGTAAGTAGATTATTATTATCGACTTACTGGGCTCCATTGAACA
Organism: Ophiothrix spiculata; assembly: GCA_000969725.1. Classification (NCBI taxonomy): domain Eukaryota; kingdom Metazoa; phylum Echinodermata; class Ophiuroidea; order Amphilepidida; family Ophiotrichidae; genus Ophiothrix; species Ophiothrix spiculata. The sequence goes on from JXSR01S004809.1 coordinate 76,703, forward strand.
ATGGTTAATTTCGCCAATTTTTGGAAGTCTCATTTAGAGCAACTCGCATCATGAAAAATGTGGGAAATGTGCTCTTGCACACCTTAGTGGGTAGCTTGTAAGCCATACGCCATGGTAGTCAAGGAGTTTACCAAACATAAACTTGTGAAAATTCATGATCATTTTTATGTTACAAACAATCAACTCAAATTAACAAATGCATGATCAAAGTACGCATTTTGATTTTTTCAATCAACAAACACTTTAATAAGTACTTAGTAAGTAGATACTCATTAATATTGTTAACAATAATACATGAGATGATGAGTGATCCAACAAAAAAGGAATGGCAAATAGCAAAAAAGTAATGCATGTGCTAATTTTAGCACATGAGAATGCATGCGTTGTATAGGAAGAACTGTCAAACTGTAATGGCTGCCGTGGACCTCTAATTTATGATTTAATAAAAAAATACGATAAAAAATTTGAAGTCTGTTGCTAATAAAAAAAATACGATAAAAAAAATTGAAGTCTGTTGCTAACTCGGGCTAGCACTGGCACTGCCACAGAAAAAATTCTTTTGTAGTATTTTTTTCAGAAATTTTACAAATTTTGTGACATTTTCATGGTGGCCATATTTGCCATGTACAAAGTCTATGGTAGGTTGGTAAACAAAAAAATATGTTTTATTTGGATTGTCATTAAATAAGTGCTATTACAAAGAGCTAACTAAAAGAAAACTAATAAGCAATAAATCAACTTTGTCGGGTTTTCAGTTGCGGAGATAAATTAGTTTTTTGACGCGACTTTTGGAGCCAAT
>JXSR01S004810.1:0-12563 GCA_000969725.1 Ophiothrix spiculata
TGACAAATCTGACTACGTTTTCGTAAATTGGAGTAAATCACACATTTCCGTACATTTTTTTCCTTTTTTTGAATTCTCATCGTATTCCTAACATGTCTAACTTGTCAAAAACGTTGAATTTTTTTTTTAGCTGATGTCATCCGATAATGGATGTCCTTATCCCTTAAAAGAAAAATTCCAATGCAATGAACACGTGATATTCTTTTAAGTCAAGAATTTGATAAGATTTGTTTTCCCTTTACCTTTTTGACGATATCCTGCTACTCTATAGTCATCAAACAATCTGGTGTGTATCGTTATAGCTGTATATGCAAGGATTATGTATCCTTGTACCTATGTTCAGTTCGTCTATCTCCCAACTTTAGATACATCAAACAATTCATATTACTCTGTTTGAGGATTTTACTTTCATAAAATATGAATGGCAGATGACTGACAAGTTTATAAAAAAATGAAAGACATCCAACAGACGACTAGTTTGTCCTCGAGTAACCTTCTACTCTGGGAATGTTGAACCAAACCATCATATCTAATCGTGGATTTTACATGCATATAAACTTGTTCTGTAGATGTATAATATTTCTAATATGCTTTAACCTAAATAAAAACTTGCAATAGGCATATTACAGAAAAAACAATATTTAGCGAGTTATGATATTATTTTAGGATGCATAAAAAGACTAATATTTTACAAGTGTGCAAAAGGTAAAAAATTACTTTTTTGATGTACATAAATTAGTGAAATTATAAATTAAATTCTTCAATTTACATAAAGTTTCAACATGTTCAACGCGTACCTACTCGGAGTGTATTGCAACAAATAATAGACAAGAAATTATCAAAAACCTTTCATATAAAACATATACCTTTGTACAAAAAATTTCTTATACATTTAGGGTGCTAGATACATCTAATGATGTGAAAAGTGTAGTTTAATGAATATAAGGCAAAAACAATTGTTTAAATGGAAATAAACTTCAGCTAATGATAAGTTGAAAGGTGCACTGTCTCACAATCAGATAATGGAATTGCAAATGGGGGTAATTTGCTAGATGACAAAATATGATTGATTTGTGCTGTTTAAATGGGAAAAATGATACATGCCGATGGTACTAATAAATCAAAGTAGAGGTTCCGATCTAGGCACGAAGCAATAATACTATTTGTAACTATGTGTATGTTTGTTGTAAGTTAAAAAGTAAGTAATAAATAGCTAAACATCGATACTTTGTACTTTAATATTTTTAATAAATATTAATTACGAAAGGATACAATGATACATCAAATTGAATGATTGTCGGAGTGGGCACAAGTACCCGGGGGAATGCTCGAATACTGATGTGGTACTCATGCTCGTCAGAGCGCCTCAAAATTGGACCCTTAATAGTTTTTTTAATGCATTTTAGTGAAAAAATACCCTAAATGGCGCAAGATGGTGTAAATCGCACCCCGAATGGCGTAACGGTGTACGATTGTGATACTTTTTTTTTACAAATTAGGTATTAAAACGAATACAATTGTAGTTGTTTTATCATTCACGTGGTGTCATGCTGATTTTCTCTTGTTTTTAGACAAATTTATGCAGAACATGTATAGCACGACACTCAACTAGAGTGACATAAGGTGACAATAACCTTTAATGGTGGAGGTAGCTTGATTTTACAACCCTAAATGGCGTATATTGTCCTAAAAACTACCCCTTTTCCAAAAATGTAGACGCCACTGATTGGTCTAAATCAGACCCTTTTACGTCAATTTTTATGATGAGCACGAGTACCAATTGCCATCTAGAGCGGTCCCCCGGGCACAAGTATTAGAACTGAGCTCTTCTTATGTCAGTTTGTAAGCTTTTAGAGGGCATTGAATTCAAATAAACTATATCATTAATGTACGTAGAACAATAAACAACTTGACTATAGCTCTAGTTTGACTGTTCTCACAGTGGGATTATATGACTAGTTTCCTGTCAAATTGATAAATGTCACATCAATGCTAGCTATATTCTTGTAATGTTGTATAGGAATACTCTTGTGGTTTAACCCTCGTCTTCCAAAGGGGGTGGGGGGTGGGGTGGTTACCACCCCAGATAAAGGATGATCGCCGATTGCACCAAAACGCAAAGCGACCCCGAGCATTAGGGTAATTGTTTTTACATCCTTTGCAGTCATTTTGACGAAACAAAATCGGGGTACCACCTAATGTGGGGTTATGATAGGCCGTCAAAGTCGGCGGGTAAGGGGGTTGGTTGCCACCTCGGAACATTTTAAATCGCCATTTTGAAAACTACCTGCATGCTATTGACTTGAAACTTACAAAACATGTTAGAACTGTTGATTCCTTCATTTATTAGCAAAATACCCGACGCAAATCGATTTTTTCGGTACGGAAATACTTTGTGACGTCATAATTACATAACGCCTCGACCGATTGTCATGATCTTGGTATCAATGAAAAGAGGAGACCCTATCCTATACTATAGTATCAAACAATATAACTTTGGGGGTCCCAAGTTCAAAATCACAGGGGGTTGGTAACCACCCCCCTCAGGAAGACGTATTACAGAAAAAGGCTTAGGAAGACGAGGGTTAAACCTCCAAACAAATAATTTAAAATGATATTATGCACTTTTCTGATACGATGTAAGCATATCAAATACATGCCATCCGTGTTATAATGTTGAAAATGACACCTCGATGAACACTACCCGCCATCAACCAATTAAGTTATTGTCTGTCCAAGTGTGTCATGGAGTAAACAATGAAACTGAGATAATTGCATTAAGACATATTTTGAATCAGCAAAATATTGAATTCACCAAATTGCGACCTTTGCATGTACTTTCAACTGTAGCGCAAAATGAATTTTGCTGACTTTATGGACATAAGGAGCTACAAAGGAACACAACTATGTTTTCAAAGCAAAATATAGATGACTGTAACACACAGAATTATTCAAAAAGAAAAAAAGACTGCACAATGTGAAATTATGACAATTTTGTTTTAGCGGGTTCTTAAAATGAACAGATCTATGTCACTTAGAGCAATTGTTAGCATCAAGCAGCAAGAGTGCAAACGAACAAATCAATAAAATATATGGGGATAAACCGTGAAGGCACCAGACGACCTACTTCTTCAGGTGTCAATACGTCAGTATTATACAGCAGTCACCTTGAACTTACTAAGCACATTCTATTAGGGACAAAAACATGCTTGATGAATAATGCAAACGGATGCAGAGAACTGTTAGGCTGTGACTTTTATGTACAATAAAAAAAAGTAAACAGTAAAAACAGTAGATTATCTGATTTATTACATAATTTAGTACCAGAGAAAATATCACATAAAGATTACACAAAATAGTTTTCTTTTTAAAGAAACACTTTTCGCAAACTCTGTATAGATAAATCTCTTGTCATTCTAATAAGGTTATAATATCTGATGCCCAAATTGCCAGGTTTCATTTTCATAAAAAGATTCGAAATATTTGTTGTTATGATAGAAATTAACTTTTACTATGATAGAAATTGGAAAGGTACGCTGCCATCAGGTAATAGAATCGTAATGGGAGTAATTGTCAGATACATCTGCACGGCAAAATGTGATTGATTTCTTGTAGTGGTAAAGTGAAAAATAATACAATACGACGATACTAATAAATCTAAATAGAGGCCCCAAATTAGGTAAAATCTTCTGTAACAATTTGTATGTTTCCTTTTAATATAATGTGTGTGTGTTTTTTTTATCATAATTTGATGTTCTTATCATGTCAGTTAATTTTGCGACATTTTTGAAACGGACAGGGAACGGTATAGATAATGATTTGCCAAGTGGAATTTCTGCAATTTTAAACAAGATTTTTCTCACGCTGTGAGAATGTCTTTGATTTGACCAATGGCCTCTTCAACAACAAATCTCTTTCTATATTTGCACAAGACCTTAGAGATGCATTGGACCTTGAAAGCTGTTAAGAGACTGCTTTGTGTAGATAGTTACCACTAAAAATCATATGAGCATTACGTGGTGTTGATCAAAACACTGGAACTTTGGTTTTTGTCATGACTATTGTGTTATGACCTTGCAAATAAACTGTTTATTGATACAGTCATTGTGATTGGTCAATTAGGCTAAATATCATTCCTCCATGTGAATAGAATAACATTGTATCTGTATGTCAAATAACTCCCCAGAACTGAAGTGTGTCAAATCCTTTTAAAAGTAATAGATCTGCTTTTAAAATTACTTCTGATTTATTAGATAAACATTTCCTGATACCATATTGTAAAATATTAATGTAAAACACCACCTCCAAAAGCATAGATTTTGAAACTTTTAACACACATTTTTTGAGCTAGTAGGGAAATGTGGGGCAATCTGTGTCCCACAACTTAAGTTACAAAGTGGTAACAATGCAAGTTGCTATTTTTTTAAACCCACCTTTTCAATGATTTTTGATTAATTTTCACCTTTTTTGCAAAATCAATGACAAAATTAAGGTAAAACATACCCCCCAATTTCTTCAAGATTCTTGGCAATATTTTCAGACACACTTTTCAATTACTCTTATCATTTAATATGTTAAGTACAAAAGATATAGGTATCAAAATTACATTAATTTTACCCACTTTTTCTTCAAAATCAATGACAAAATTAAAGTACCCCCCTCATTTCTTCAAGGTTTTCAATGATAAGATTTTTAGACACCCATTTCAATGACTCTTATACTTTAATATATAATAAGAACAAAACATACAGTTATTAACATTACTTTTCATGTCTGCTGTACTCCCAGAGACTGATACTCCCAAATAAAAATGCAACAAGGCATTGTGTACATTTGTTTTCGTTGCTAATATGGTCCTTGAAAAAAAGAACTTTGCTTCCCTTGGGTTTCCTTAGTATATTATTGGGATGTGGTGCCTCATTAATGATACCTCTTTTTATATCTTTCCAAGATTTTCTTCATACTAAATTATCATGTAACAGGCCAAGACCGACCGCGAAATTCTGTATAATACCCATTTTTTAAATTTTGTGGAGATGGATGCTCAGAATACCCCTTTTTGTGATTTTGCAGTCCTTGATTGCAGTGAATAGTAATATACCTATTTTCCTTGAAATTAAGAATTTGCATGGTTACCACTTTTTAGGTTGAATTGGAGGCCTGGGGATGTCATCATTCTTCTCACACAGTGAGTGTGCCCAAAATTTTGTTTGGAGGCCTACTATGTTTTCGGCCTAATTGTATAAGAACTCTTGCATCACACATATGTCTGTGTGTTTGTAGCACTTGTATTTCTTCTTCCTTATTCAATAAACCAAAGTTTACTCTTCTTGACAAGTAGCCAAAACTCCCCAATTCCAATTTCTCATATCACATCCCCACCCCAATACCTATAATTACTTAGCTGTGCCATAAGAGGAAGGCGATATTTTTTGCTTCTAAGCATGTATTACTTACTATGAGAGTGGACTGATTTTAAAGGAAACTATATATATAATCACATACTAGTTAACTTTCTGTACAAACAATTCCATAAGCATGATAAGAAGCAATGAATAATGGCAAGCATAATTATTGAGCATTTGGTACACAGTGTAATCTTGACCATGACTCCGGGGTAACGTGAGTTTGTCCTTTTTAAGGACTATTCTTGTTTTGTTTTGAAATCATTAATATCAAATCCATATTTAAACAAAAATAAAATATGTAACTAAAATATACATCAGATTAACAAATATTCGAACAGTTGTGTAAACAACTATATTCGAACAGTTGTATAAACAACTTATTGACAACAGTTACTTAGGAGGATAAGACTTAGAAGACGGGATAGAGAGTTGCAAAAGATATTGCTTTTCTCAAGGACGTGTGTTGACCATTGATTTGGTAAATTTACACCTTTTCGACATTATCGACATTGCATTAAACATCTCCATAGCAAATAAGAAATTTAATACATGATGATGACACAAAAGAACTAATATAGAGGTAACAACTTAGGCAAGAGACAAAAATGTTTTTTGTAACTATTTTTATTTGCTACTAGTATTTGAAATTGAAGCTATTTTCTACTATCGTGTAGTTAGCACCCCTAGTGACTTTGAATTGAACGCCCAAAATTAATTTGTTTTATGCCAGAGCATAAGGTAGGGTTTTCTCTTTCCATTTGAACCAAAATGAGAATCAGTCAAGGCGTTATACAAATATGACGTCAATAAGCTCTTTGATTCTGATTATGGCAAAATGGCCCTCAAAAAATGTTTTAAAAGTTCTAAGTATCGGATTTTCCTCGTGTATTTTGCTAATAGATAAAAGAAATGACAATTCTTACATGTACTATAAGTTTAAGCTTCATAACATTCTTTTTTTCAAAATGGCAACTTTTCCTTTAGGGGGGGGGGTTACAACCTATCCACGGACTTTGCCGTACAGGTGTAATGAAATACAGCGTCTATATGACCGAGTGTCCTAGCTACTTTACTGAGCCCCCCCCCCCACTCTCTAGCTACGCCACTGCTACCATACTAGAATGATTCAGCATAACATTTTCTACATCATGCCAAACAGCACAATTTTATTAAATATCCTCAAGTAAACATGGTCAAACTGGGAAAAGTGTCCAAACACCAAAGTTCTCCAAAGTTCAAAACTCTCACACGTAGAAAACTGATGCGTGCATCTTGTTCAACTTGACAACCAAGCAAAAGGGCAATTTGTTTTCAGAACTATGAATAATGAATAGTTGAAATTTGAATGACTTCGTTTTTTGATAAACTGACAGTTATATAATGGTTTAAATTTACATGCAAGGGCATAGGGTTTCTTTCGATATAATATTTAACAACTAAACTAAATTAAATAAACAAATAAATGTATTCGAATATAACAGCTCAAGGAAAAGCAATCCGTAGATAGCATACAGAAAAGGATTAAAATCTTGACTGATAATAAAGTGATAAATTCAATATTCCTGCTTTCATACTTAGTCTTTGTGATGTGTTCTTGACATTTTCACTTTAGCATATGTTAAATCAAACGGAATGCTTCGTAAATATCTTTATTAATAGCTATTGTCAGGCTACTTACTCGTACTTTGATTGCTTTAAATGCATTAATGGACGGATGAAAAAAACACACTACAGAGTTGTTTATCGCAAATCAACAATGATGCATCCATTCATCTGCACATTTTTATCGTGTGTTTATTATTTGAGTAAGTATCTTCTTTTTTTTTGGGGGGGGGGTTAGCGACACAGTATGTGAACGGAAGGTTGTGAGTGCCATCGTGTTGTGAACCTGGGTAAATTAGTTAATGACCGGGGAGCTGTTTGGGGGGAAATATCACAACCTTCTGACATTTGCCGTAAATGATCTAGCTTAAGGCAAAATGGTTAGATGATTCCATTGTTACGACATGATGGCAAGCGCTTTGAAAGGTGCATCACAACTGCCAGAATTATTATTATTATTATCATCATGATTATACAAACACAAACTAGTGAAATGAGTTTATCTAGTTTTGTTCACATGGCCTATTCATTTAAAAAGTTTGACAATCGTACGTATTGAACGTCTTACAGCTTGCAAATCACATACTTTAAAACGTTCAATGGTACAGGGCAGTGTCTTGTGCTAAGAATTGAAATCAAATTATATACTCGTGTTAATTCAACTGAATACGGAGCTCTGATTAAATTCATGGTTTGTCACACGAAAAAAATACTCTTATGAGAAACTGCAAGACCCAGAGGGTCATAATGAGAAGTGCACATTACTGGTCACATTCAAACTTAAAGAAGTAAAGAAATATATTCGACATAATGCGGCGGCATGTAATCATACAGTAAGATAACTTGAACGACTTGTTTTAGGGTAAATGTTTCAAACCAGACTTACATTGCATTGGAGCCAAAATTATCCCAGTGTCTCAGAAAATTTCTTGGATAAAGTTTGATTGCGACATTATAATGTTATTTGCTCTGCACTCAAGAGTTTTATAGATCATCTGCAGAATATTACTGATTGTATTTGTATGTTATTTGATTGAAACTTTTTGACATAATGAACATCTACTGATTACTTCTAAAAATAAAAATTGGAATATAATATATGTAATGTTCAGCTATTATAATATGTAATTTGTTTGTATTGTATGTATGTAATAAATCTTGAAGATTCTGTTATTTGTAAAGAAATTGCATCGTCTCACAGGCCTTGGCTTCTTGATGCAATCCCTCCATCACAGAAAATTGCCATTGTTTTTATATTGCATTGATTGTAAATATTATATGTGAAGATGATGGAAAAATTGAATGAATAAATGAAATTTACTACATTAGTTAATACCAGAGAAAATATTATATGAAAATTACACAAAACCGCTTTCTTTTTAAAGAAACACTTTTCGCAAGCTATGTATAGATAATTATCTTGTCATACAGAGAAGGTTATAATATCTGATGCCCAAATTGCCATGTTTCATTTTCATGATACAGATTCGAAATATTTGTTGTTATAATACAAATAAACTTTTACTATGATGAAATTGGAAAGGTGCGCTGTCATCTCGTAATGGAATCGTAATAAGAGTAATTGTCAGATACATCTGCCCGACAAAATGTGATTGATTTCCTGTAGTGGAAAAGGGAAAAATAATGCATGACGATGGTACTAATAAATCTATATAGAGGCACCAAATTAGGTAAGAGATCGTTGTAACAATTTGTATGTTTCCTTTATGTATAATTTGTGTCTTAATGTTTTTTTCATGTCAGTTAATTTTGCGACAGTTTTGCAACGGACAGGGAGAAGTATAAATGAAGAGCTCGGTTCCTAAAGGAAATAACTCCACTTTTTGTCAAAATTGAGTTATTGGTACCAATAAGCAGTATTACCCCTCTGGTTTCATGGAATGAAACTCTTTTTTCCAAAAAAAACTTTTGTTTTGATAATGGGGTTTTTTGGTATACTTTGCTGTGTTATTTTTGCATCAAATGACCGATTTTAGTTCCAAAAGGCATTACTGTAACTCCATTAAAGTTGACCATTTTATTTCCAAAAGGGAATAACTCCACCACAAAATTAATGATAAAAGACAAATTGCAAACGGAATCTTTCCGATTTCTCAAACAGAATGCATTTTAGTCACTAGCATATGTCCTAATATTTTTAATTATTGATTTTAGTCACTAGCATAATGTCCTAATATTTTTAATTATTGATTTTGAAGGTGGTTAAAACCACCTTCAAAATCAATATAAATGTCAAATGGGCCTGTAATTAAAAAAGCGTGTTTTCCTCCCATTTCACAATTTTGAGTTATTCCCTTTTGGAAACAAACTCTTCAAATAGAGGGTTGAGAGCCACAAGGCCGTATTTGCAAGGACAACAAAGAGCCATTATGCCGTATTTGCACAGGCAACAAAGGTGGAAATACGGCCTTGTGGCATTTTGTCACCCGTGCAAATAAAACCTTTCGGGTCTCAATCATCGTAATTTAGCAAGTGGCGTTTCTTCAATTATTTTAATAGATGTTTTCGTTTTGAAATCATTAATATCAAATCAATATTTGAAACAAAATAAAATATGTACCTGAAATATCATACATCCGGTTAACAAATATTTTAACAGTTGTATAAACAACTTATTGACAACAGTTACTTAGGAGGATAAGACTTAGAAGACGGGATAGAGAGTTATTGCTTTTCTCAAGGACGTATGTTGACCATTGATTCGGTAAATTGACGTCTTTTAGACATTATCGACATTGCATTTAACATCCTCGGCAAAATGTAATTATTTCTTGAAGTTGAAATAGCAAATTAACATGATGATGGTACAACTGAGTCAGAATTTAGGTACCAACTTAGGCAAGAGACAATAATGTAATTTGTAACAAATTTTTATTTTTATTTTCTATTAGTATTTGGAATTGAGGCTTTTTCTTCTATCGTGTAGTTTGCACCCCTAGTGACTTGAAATTGACACGCCCAAAATTTAGTTGTTTTATGCCATAGAATATGGTGGGATTTCCTCTTTCCATTTAAACCAAAATGTCAAAACGGTCAAGGCGTTATATAATTATTACGTCACTAAGCTCATCAGTTCTGAAAATTTTGCCGAAATCTGATTATGGCAAAATGGCCACCAAAAATGCTATAAAAGTTCCAAGTATTGAATTTTCCTCGTGTGTTTTGCTAATGGATAACAGAAATGACAATTATTACATGTACTACAAGTTAAACATTCATAACATTCCTTTTTTTCAAACTCTTCCTTTACGGGGATGGTGACAACCTATCCACGGACTTTGCCGTAAATTACACCTGATTACACTGGCTTCTCCTACCTCATTAAAATGGACGAGGGTTAAATCCAGCAAATGTGTTAATAAAAGTGCGCGAAAGAGTATACGCCTCGACTAATTTTCCAGCATAACATTCTCTACATCATTCTAAACAGCATAATTTCATTAAGTATTATCAAGCAAAACTTGGAAACGTGTCCAAACACCAGTCCTAAAAAATTCAAAACGCTCACATGTAGAAAACTGATGCGTGAATCTGGCAACAAAGCAAAAGGGCAATTGAAGTTCTTATCACTGACTGACTCATTTTATTTGTTTTCAGTAGTATGTATAGTTGAAATTTTGATGACTTCGTTTTTTGAGGAACAGTTATCTAACGGTTTAAATAAACATGCAAGGGCATTTCTTTCCATAAAAGTGACCAATGGGGGGTGGGGTAGTCCTTAGGGTTCTACTACAGGTTTTCGCACGTATCGCGAAATCGCGAAAAATATTTACATTGCCGCCCCATGTAATTGTCAAACTTAACGCAGCGGGTCCCTCAGTGGCAAAAAATTCAAATCGATCCAGTTGTTTCTGTGCTAATTAGTGAAAGTGATTTTTCGAGGGCGCTGTTCAAATTTGTTTTGCCTATAAAATCGCAACCGAATAACTTTTTTCTAATTTTATTTTTGCAATGTAATTGTATTTGCAATATTCAAGTTTGAGCAAAATTTAATGCGAAAATTACTTCAAGAACACGGTTTTTGAAATTTTGGCGGGAAATGTTTTGATGCGACCTAAAAATGTTTTATTATTTATTATTATTGACCAGACTTTCAACGTAAAATTCATACCGGAAGGGTATTTTAAGGGGTCCCTAGGGACCCCCCCCCCCTGCCCCCTTGGACACCAACGGGTGGAAAATACCTTGATCACTTAAGTGTAAACAACTAAACTAAAATAATTAAACAAATAAATGTATTCGAATATAAAAAGCTCAAAGAAAAGCAATCCTTAAATAGCATACAGAAAAGGCTTATAAATTGATAATAAAGTGAAAAATTCAATATTCCTGCTTACATACTTAGTCTTTGTGATGTGTTCTTGACATTTTCACTTTAGCACTATGTTAAATCAAACGGAATTCTTCGTAAATTATCTTTATTAAATAGCTATTGTCATGCTGCTTAGTCGTACTTTAATGGCTAATGCATTTATGGATGAAAAAGATATGCCATAATAAGAACAAACTATTTTTAGCAGAATCAATTTATAGGATTCCTTATATTAAAAACGCATTATAGTCACATTTCAGTTCACAATATAATGCTTTTTTATCACTTTGACAGAGTTTATTTTTATTGGGGCAATTTACTTGAAAGAAGCAAAGTATATACCGTATAATAGCCATGATAGCAATTGAGTTGTTCGTCGCTTATTTTTATCGTGTGTTTATTATTTGAGTAAGTATCTTCTTTTGGGGGGGGTGTGTGGTTAGCGGCATAGTGTGTGAACGGAAGGTTGTGAGTGCCATCGTGTTGTAAACCTGGGCAAATCAGTTTATCACATTAGCCTCGTCGACCCGAGCGCACTTGGGAGCTGTTTGGGGAGAATATCACAAAATTCGGAGATTGGCCGTAAATGATCTAACTTAAGGTAAAATGGTTTTGATAATTCCTTTGTTACGACACGATGGCCAGCGCTTTGAAAGGCGCAATATAGCTGCCAGATTTATTATTATTATCATGATTATACAAGCACAAACTAGTGAAATGAGATGATCTAGTTTTGTCCACATGGCCTATCGTACGTACAGGCTTGACATTTAATATGGAATATATATTTTCTATTGGTTTCCATCTTGAAAATCCGCCATATCTCAGTATATGACAACTCCAGGAAGGTGTGTTTCTTTATATCTGTAACTATACATGTAAACTTTAAACCAAGACCTCTTTTGTGCATATTTAGGTGATACAGAGACAATGGGGAACCTGAAAGCACAAACACCTCTCGAAATTGGGTTCAAACTCGTGTACAATTATACGGAATTAAGGAAATTAGATTTGCCATAGTTTCTTGAATGCATTACTTGGACACTTGAAATTTCACAGGGTTGTTTTACATATTGTTGGTTATAAATTATGACCAGTCACTTTTTGCTATGTCATCCATAAGAAGCGTAGAGGGCCTTGACTCTCCATGCGGACATTCCAATCGTGATTCGATTGGAGAGTTTTGACGGGTATCCCAGCCTAAATATCAAGCACAGCCT
>JXSR01S004811.1:25311-55637 GCA_000969725.1 Ophiothrix spiculata
CTGGACTCAAAGTGGTATAGATTTGTGTTGTGTATTCTAAAAATGCTTTTATTTTTATTGGGAAGCAAAACAATGCAGGAATTGTTGTGTATTCGATCTATATTAGTGTTAATTGGTTCATTACTGCTCAGTGTTCACCTTCTTTGCATGTAACCTTTAAAGCTTTTGTACTAAGTAAAATGGAGAGAGGATTTTTATGTTGGGTGTTAAACACATTTTTCATATGTTTTGGATGTTGGACACTGATTAATATGACAGAATACATTTCAAAAGTAATGTTTCTGAAGAAATTAGAAATTCGACCGTGGACGTAATTTTTGACTATGCTCAGCTTCAATGGCCCGTATCTCGTAATTTACTATGCCGACCTTTTGATATGATGGGTCACATATATCTTTGTGTTTCATTAGGCCAAAAAAAAAAAATTGTTGTGTTGCCCTCACAGGCCAAAAAACGGGAGGATCGGACGGTCAGATTTTTTTTTTTTTTACTAAGTATGACCTCCAGATGACCTCCAGATCTTGAGATAAATGGTACAATGCAAAATATGTGAGGTGAGAAGTGTTTTTGTGCGAAATATATTCATGAAAATTTGACAAATAAATGATTCAAAAAATAAAATAAAAATTGTTGTTTGCTAAATATTTATTAAAACTCGTAACTAAAAAGGTAGTACACCTTCCGGTTCCATTTATTTTATTCCAATTCAAGAATTTTGAATTATTTTTTGTTGAATATACATACAAAAAAGAATGTGATGACTTCCGGTCGCTGACCTCTGCACAGAGAGTGCTAGACTTTTACGTATCAGCATGCATACTAGTAGTTTCGCGATCGAGGATTTCAAGTATTACAAGAGACTAGCTAAAAACTAACCTATTTGCAGTATCGTACTACGAATAAGAGGCAGCTCGTCTACTATTCGCAGTACTGCAGATACTGCACATTTTTATTTAGGTAAGTAGCATCGGCATCTTCTTATTCGCAGTCCGATACTGCGAATGTATTCGATACTGCGAATAGAGTCTTCCAAAACAAAAACATGTCCGTCGAGTCGCCGAAGTATTTACTGCATTTTCAAGGCGAAAAACACGTAAATATCATACAATTTACAACAAATGTGTACAAAATAAAAATAAAAATAAAAATGCCGGTCGTAGAATTTCGAAATATACGACCGGGCGGGCGAGGGCAACACATCAAATTTTTTTTTTACGCCTTATAGTTGCTGTCAGTGTCCTGAGCTGGTTTGACTTCTGAGCCATCTGAAACAAAAGGAGTTTCTCCAATTCCTGGATAGTAGCTAAGGATCCTCCATATTTCTTACGAAGTAATTCAAGTTTCTTTTCCAGATCTGTATTTGTGGGACAGGCCTTTATCAGTTTTTGCTTAGTTTTCTCTTAAACAACAACAACAGGTAAACAATGTACCATAGCGTTTACACAAAAAATGCATAATATAAGTTAAAACAAGAACACCTCCACTGACTGAACAGTTCTCATGTGTGGTGAAAGATCGTTCCAAGCTCGTGCTGCGCAGACACCCAAACTATGATCTCCAATGGCAAGGCTTGTCTTTGGGACAACCAAACGAGTTGTATCCATGGAATATCGTAAAGCACACGCTGGAACATACACAGAAAACTGTTCAGCCAGATACGGTGGGGCTAGGTTGTTAAAAGCCTTAAAGACGTAAAGAACAATTTTGAAAACAATTCTTTGCCTCACTGGCAACCAGTGTAGTTCAACAAGCAGTGGTGCAGCCTCAGTTCTTCTTCCAACTGCATAAACTCCACAGTCTTCTTCAATCTGTGCATGGTAGTCTTAAACAATAAGGACACAGCGTTAAATGCAGATGGCGAAACATTTCCTACATATCCATCCTCATTTTAAAGTTACACACATTTTGCTAACATTCAGGTACAGCACATACCTGGTCCGCAGCAGTTGAAAAAGTGTGCCTTCCTTTCAAGTTAACCCACATTTCGTCCTCATCTGCACATAATATGCTGCCGACATCAAATTCTGAAAATTCTTCTTCTGCATCTGAGAGGTCATACCTGTCTCGTAGTAAGACCTTTTTCTATTGAAATTTTGACATAAATCTACTTTCAATGTGCCAATCGGAGTAGCTGCTGAGCCATGTAGCTGAACTGATGGTGCAATCACATGGCACAACAACGTCTTGTTTTAGCCAACCCAAGAATATTTTGTCACAACTTTGAAATACATACTCTTCTCCTACTTCTAGTTCTTGGTTTATATCCACCTCATCCAACTTTACAGTTTCAGTTTGAAAGACACCCTAGACATCTTTCTATTCTAACTAGTTTGGCATATTGAATCTACAATCATAAAAAGTCCTTTACTAACTTTGAATTTCAAAACATTGTATATTCATTGACAAACCAAAAACAGTTATGAATAATTTGGCATATAAAACTATAAATCCTGTTATCATCTGTTAAATGCTTCGACACCTTAAACGTGACAAATGAGACCACGAATGTCCTGCATTTAACAATTGAAATAAGTCAACTTAATTTCATTCCAAAAATGTTTTCTAACAAACAGATCTCAAAACGAAACAATTCAAAAATCATTCAAACAAGGTATGCCAAGATATTCAAAATGTAGACTTAGATTTTTTTAACTCAAGATGGAAAACTATAAACTCATGAACAAAATCATAGGAGTTGTAATCATCCTTAAGAGTTATAGGCCTAGGGTTTCAAGGGTCCTTTTCATAACCCACCACTTTTTTTTTTCTATTTGTGACTTAAACTTAAGACAGTTTTCCCCAAATTCATTTTTATAGTTAAAACAGTCCTGATTTAAGCAGAAATGTCCTCACATATTGTGGCTCTCTTCAAAGCTAGATAGAAATAACTTCTGATTTAAGCTCCTTGTCACGTATTAAGGCAATTTATCCTGAGAGTATTGGCAGCAAGAATATGCAGTCGACTGACTAACTTACAATTAAAAGTTCATGGAACACACCTGAAGATTTTGTACAGATTATGGTGTGTTCTGGTGATGCAGAAAATGCTCTTGATGCTCCTTTCATGGAGATGCACTTCTGGTTAATATGCGTCTGCTTCTGTGGGGTGGAATGTGTGTTTGATTATCTGGGGTGGATTTTGTGCCTCTTTCCCTGAATACACTGATTTTCTCAGGTTCACAACTCATAGACAATAGAGTGGCTTGAACTAACAACCTTTTGCTCACTGACTAACTTACAATTAAAAGTTCATGGATCACACCTGAAGATATATTGTAATAATCTCTGGGGTCATCTTGACTACATGTCGGTGTAACCCAGTACGTGAAGAAGATATTTCATTGTTCCAACTCATCAGATATCAAGTCAGGAGTAACGTGAGAAGTACTGGTATGATTGACGGGGACACAAAATGAACCCAGGGAGTGTCAAGTCCAGGATATGAATAACGCCTAATTACAACATAACTATTGTACTTTGACCCAATACCAGAGAAAAAAAATAGGGAAATGAAGTTGTCCAATGCTACTTCAACAAGTAACCTGATAACACATAATTCCTGCTAACTTGTACAGCCACATGATGTGATTTACAGTTATACATGTAATTTGTTTGGAAAACAGGAAGTTCTAATAACTGTAGGCCTGTAAATTCCCATGAAATTTGTATTAAGGAATTGCCACTACATGTCTACATTTTGGACATTTCTGTTCATTCTTACTTACCTTCTTGTATCTCCCTTTGCAACAATCTTTTCAGGTATAGCAGGATTATCTTTGTCTCGAGTACAAGACCTAATTACCTTGGGTTTAAGGGCAGATTTGTCAGCAGTGCGTGAACTTGGAAGAAAAAAAAAACACAATCAAAAGAAAGTCCTTAACAATCAATTCGGTATAAAAAGAAAAGAAAGAATAGATCATCATGATAAAAATAATGCAATGTAATAATTTGTAATCAATAATTCAAAATAGTCATGAATAGAGCTGATAATTTCTGTATATCCCCCCCCCCCCTCTGCAAAGAAAATTCAAGCACAAACAACAAATTTCACACTCTTGACCAGAAACTCTGGGCTATGAGGGGCCGTCTAGTGAAGCCAGTGTGTGCCTGAGTGCCAATGTTCAGAATGGCTGGGCGGGCTGGGTGATATGCTAAGGTCCCAGATCCGGGGCTGAGGTGTCATCTTGAAACTTGAATTATCAATCTCAAGACTTAATCATCATTTAAATTTTTGTGCAAATCATGCATCCATACACGATTTACAAATTTCACACTATCTATCCACATTTAATACATACACCATTTACTGAAACTACCCAGGCTAACCACTGTACCTGCCTTTCATTTTCACTGACCGGTCACACAGTGATGCCATTTCCCGGTACATGAGTAGCGACAACTATTTGCATGAAACGTGGGTGAAACTGCTCAACAAATTTTGTCATTTTAGAGTATCAACTCAATTGATTTTGATGCAGTTGGTATCAAATTAATCCTTGATTAGTATAGCAATTCGACAAGGTTATAAGATTGTATGATAATGATAAAATGATGCAAAAAACTTACCTAGAACGACGAAGCAGTTACAATATTTGGCGGCAAAAACGTTTTCAGCATTGAAGGTCATGTGAAATAGATGCAAACTTTAATCAGCTGTTACTCCGAAATGAAAGCAGTCACAAGGTCAGTTGAAGCATTCAGAGAAAGAACAGATAGTCAAGATTGCATCCCCCCCTCCCTTGGTTACGGACTTTATTACATCGTCCACTAGTTATTTTCTAAATCTGTTGAATACCAACTGTAAGCCCAGCAGATTGTGTTACAAATCATTTGAGAGGAAAGGAAAACTATTATATTTGATATAACATAAAGATTGTGATATTACATTTTGATCAAAGCTTGTTGAGTTATTTGTAATACATGTATTTAGTAATTATTTACATTTGATTCAAATTACATCAGTCCTGAAGACCTTTCTTGGTCCTAGGAAAGCTACATGCAGAAGAACTCTTTTCATAAACTGTGAGTATATTGACTAGGGGAGGGGGTGGGTATTCAGATTTGGGTTGGTTGTGGGTTCGCTGCTTGAGCCTCAAAAACCCATACCCATGATTAAGGGTCATTTTACCAGAAAAGAGTACCCATTTCCAAGGATTTTGGATCAACCTGATTCTTATTGCAAATATATTTTGTTTGGTTCAAATGTAGCACAAAAAAAACAACTGCAAATACATACCCCAATCATGTGGAAACAAAAGGCTTCATAAATGACATTATTTGTGTAAATTTCCATGATTTCTTGGTGGATTTTGCGCTACCAGATTTGTCCTTGTTTGAAATCACTGCCTGGCGATACCCAGCCCGTAGGTTTGGTCCATGTCTTCTTACAAGTGTCTACTGCAATTCATCAACATCAATTTTACCAAAGTACAAATACAAACCTCATCTAATAGCTTTCTCGATTCTGGTGGAGCATTACACAATACTTCCACACAATCCTGAAGGCAATGCACTGAATATTTATCGTGGAAAACCTCCAGCTAGCATTGGAGTTTTGTGGGAGTCAGCTCTGGATACTTGTTGATCTCCTCGTTAATTT
The DNA here is from genome assembly GCA_000969725.1 of Ophiothrix spiculata. Lineage (NCBI taxonomy): Eukaryota > Metazoa > Echinodermata > Ophiuroidea > Amphilepidida > Ophiotrichidae > Ophiothrix > Ophiothrix spiculata. Next base: position 30,911 of record JXSR01S004811.1, read on the forward strand.
TCCCTTTCAGCAGGCACTTCGTACAGTCACAATAAGATTTGAGCCCTGGTTTGGCCTCATCAAAAAGCAGTATCGTACACCTCTGTGAAGATTACACGATAATACTCTACGGGCGTAGCATATGTGGTGCTGTTAGTATTTTCACCAAGATGAACCGGTACCGGAATGTAAGAGAATATTTCTTCATTAAGAGGATAAATAAGAGATTCAACATTTGCAGATGTCTTTGAAAATAGGTCGGCTAAGAACTCCAACTTGTTACAAGTGGCCAACTTTGTTTCAAAAGTGTTTCAATCATTCTTGGAACTTTTGGTTTGGATGTGTCACCACTATAATCTGAAAACCTAGACCTGCCAGCTTTGGGAAGATTGTTGGCATCACTCGAGAGCAATCTGAACTTTCTCATTGAGTAGGCTTTTCAGTCTACTGTCTGTGAATATTGAGGTTTGGATTTGACACAGGTTACACCAAAGACATGATTAATTTTGAAACATGGGTTGCAATATCACCAATGTCATCACTCGATTCTCTCTTGAAATTTCTTTCCTTGAGTAGGTCTGCCAGTCTACTGTGGGTATTTAGGTTTGGATTTGACCCAGGTTGCACCAAAGACTTGATACATTTTAAAACATGGGTTGGAATAGCACTACAAACCACAATATCACCAATGTCATCACATGATTCTCCCTTGAAATTTTTTCCTCTGATTTTTGCTGCCGATACCACACCTGATCCGCAGCAACATGTTTCTTGACCTAAACATGAAAATTTTGAGCATCAGAGCGTGTTTCAGAAACACTACTCTCAAAAAGTTTGACAAATTTATTTCTGATCATTCTGTAATCCCCTAAAAAAACAGATTCAATGTGATCAAGGATTTTGTAGGCACCTCCTTTTGCAGTATGGTGGACAATAAAACTTGTTTCTTCACAATTGTGATTCTCACATCCCTTGGTAGAAAATTGCATGGAAGCAGCAGCAGGAAGTTTTTCGATGAGTTGGCATTAGATATCGGACAACTTGATTATATACGGAGTAGCACATGATGGAAACTTCACAGCTACCACCTTGTGAAACATGTCCACGTGCTTCTTTTGATATTGCTGTTGTTCTTCTGACATCCCGCAATGAATGTCTACCAGGAAATATTCAGTTACAGGATCAGAATTTCTAAATAGTTTGGTGAATAGACTTTCAATGCCATCAAATCACTATCTCCGAGGATGCGCTCTAATACAGATGGTTGATAATCGACTTCTCTTTTGCAAAGTTGAGTTTTGATTTTGGTGGCATTAAATTCAGGTGACGGATGATCTTTCTGTAATCCAGGTCACTAAAAAGTTCAGTCACAAAAAACAGCCTTTCCCAGGACCAACAGAAGGCAACAGCTGGCAGTTGCATTAGTGTCCATAATGCCTCTTCACTTTTGTATGTGGAATTTATTGACATATGTTATAACTCTTTCAGCCCAACAATGCCCCTGTTTTGATAGACGTTTCCATGTTGAATTAGATCTTGATCCAGTAAGCATATAATTTCTCTTCCTTTTATTTGTGGGGGTACATTTCAATTCTTTACACAGGTTAATTGGGAAATGTGTCCGTGACTTATGTAGTTCTGAATCACATCCACAAATACAACAGATATCAGGGAAATATGCACCATAGTATGCAGTTTCTATTTTTTATGAACAGGTAAATGGCCTCACATACACTTTTCCAAACCTTTGGAATCAGGATTATCTTCAACTTCGGCAATCACACCATCTAAGACACATGCAACTTTCATCAGTAAACAAAACTTCATACCATTTTCCTCGTCCCCAGTGGTTATGTCTTGTTGTAAACTAGCTGCCTTTTTTGTTGCTTATGATTTGGTGTGAGTCTGATTTCCTTATTTTTCTTCTCATCTTCAGGCCAACTGTCTTCAATCTATTGTGTACAGTTTGCAGTGAGATCTGTCCTGGCGGTTTTCCTCTTTGCCTGTGGAGCTTTTTCCTGATGTTCCTAGCTGCAATATAAAGGGAACGAAGGAGAAGATATGAATCAATATTTGTTTGTTTAAAAAAGAAAGAAAGATAGCATTTTGAGTAATGCATCCCTTGGTCTACAAAAGGGTCATCTGGTGTCTCAATTAAGAAGTGTTCCTCGTTTTCAATGTTGCAGTGTATCTTACCATAGCTGTTCACATTCGGTAGCCTCTTTACATATCCCAGAAGCTTGGAACAAAACTTAGAAAGATCATGATTCGACACCAGGGTAAATTATCAGATCCTGTGACGGCCAAAGTGTGTATATTTTCACAATATTTAGTGATGGAATCTTGCAAGCCCAGGCAGATTTACGCTGAAATTTTATATCAAGCGCAAGATTTGTGACAGAATCTGCTTTCTTTCTAGACCTGCTATATGACAGACAATTGGATGGACGTTATATGTCTGATACTCTCTGAATGTTGAGACCCTGTGTCATGTGCAGTGTGCACAAGTGCAGTATTGGCACCCGTTGTTGGCACCCCCCATAAAATATTTCATACTTCCAAAATGACACTCCAGCCAATTTGAAGTATCATCAAAACTCCATGTTTTATCTAGGTTTAAAAGGCAAATAATGCAAACAATTATATAATGTAAGAAATATTCAAGGGAGACATAATAGCCGGTGGCTCAAAACATCTACCTTGTTCGGCCAACGAGGCCGGGTAAAGATGGTGCTGTAAATCGATATCAACTAAAATTGTCAGTATATGTATTGAGAAATTCATGCTAATCTATATAGGTAATAAAAATCTAGGCAATAAACAAATCATAACCACTAACTGTGCCTTTAAACCACGTACATGTTTCAGTTTCCTCACCTGCGCACGTATAATTTGTTGTTCTGGTGAGCTTTCTTTCTGTGCTTTTCTTTATCGGCCTTGCTGGTGTAGACATATTTGTTGCAAATGTTGCAACATCCAAGTCTTTTGGTTCTGTTCTTTGGCATGTGTGATTTAGGGATTGCACCACAGTTAACATCTTCAATTGCTTCTAGGAATGTTGCATAATGCACTCCTTCACCTGGCGTTGGCAAAGGAAAATGCTTCGCTATTGCTAGTGCATCTTGGTGATCTGATGTTGATGCAATACATCGTTGGCAATGTATATCTCCACACTTAGTGAATATCAACATCCCAATTCTTCTCTCGACATACTTATAGCGAATTTTTATTCCTCTGCCACATCAGGATGTCGATATAACCCAACAGTTGATTTCGAAGTCACAAATGGTTTTACCTCGAGATATTCCTCCATAGAATATGGCACCTCTGGCTGTCTATTGTAGTGGGAGACCACTTTTACATAAATTCCTTTATACAGGATATTGTCCCAGTGCCGTTTCAACTTGTCCAAACTTCGATCAAATAGTTCACTCTAAAGCTCTTCTCGCTATTGTTCACTGAGATTGGTTTGTTGTCTGGGAGGAAGATTGTGTCCTTCTAATGTGCTTAAGTACACCGACACTAACGATCGTGTTAATGGGCACCAAGCTCTTCCAATCATGTTCATGGCTGATTGTCCTGGTGCATAACAGGTGACGATCATCGCGTCTAACTTTGGAAAGTGACAAACAAGAGCGACCATAATGGAAATAGTTGATCTCGCGTCTAAGTTTGGAAAGTGACGAAAGAGCCGACAATAATAGAAATTGTTGATCTCATGGTTTGAGTTATAATCTGTTCCTCCATTAGCAATTATTACAAAAATCCTTATTCCATCAGTTTCTATTATTGCACCCAACACTTCCATCAGGTCGTTGATGTGAGCAACAATGGTGGTTGGCGTCTTAGGGCGGTGATTGAACACAGTCACTGCAGCTACGTTTGAGATAGGTAACCTGTAATAGTGAGAAATGAATAAATGAAAACGCTATTGTTACACATGTACATGAATGAATCAAATTCAATTGTGATATTGTTTTCAGGAAGAATATGTAGCAAGTTAGCATGTTTTCATGGCTTAGCACAGTTGTCTTTAAATCTACTTAACATCGCAGTCATCTGCTGCATCATTAATATTAATACTGCAAGAAGAAAGGTGGTGCTTCATTGCTTCACCACATCATCATTTAAAAAAATCTTAAATGGTGATATTCCAACAACATCAAACCCAAATGCTGTTTCATCCTCTTTGAGGTATGCATCCCCAGCTGCTATGGCAAATTGGTAGTCATCTGCAAACTTTTCTATCCTATTTCTTAACCTTTTCCAAGCTCTTTTTTTAGTGGTCTTTAGTTCATCTTCAATTTGCTTTTTCATACTTTTACATGTATGCAGGCTTGGAATACAATCTGGGTACCTATCGGTCATACCTGCCGGTCATGAGATTACCCGGGTACAAAATATGCCGACCGATAAATTACCCGAACTGGACAATAAAATCATAGAATTTTGAACCAAAAAAATTGTGATCAACAAATATTTATGATAAAATCACCATCTGATCGAAGTAAACATGATAAATCATAATCACAATTGGCAAAAAAATCTGTATTTTTGGTGTATTTTAATCATATGTTCTTAGTATACCCGTCAAACTTTCCATTCTAACATTGTAAATGTACTATCAACAGCATGCACATTTTTTTATTTCTTTTTGTAGCAATTATTAATACCCGACTGATAAATAAGTTGGGTACCCGGGTAGTAAATTTCCCATGTGGTGGATTTCAACAATTTTTTTACACATATGTGACTGCCGGTCTTCCAAAATTTGACCATCTTTAGACTTGAAAATCAGATTCTGACAGGCACTTACAGGTACAAAAATTTGAAGTACCTTGCTGATGGGCAAGAAGTGATCAGGAAGAAGTCGGGTAGCAGATGATTCATGATAGCTAGCTATCTAAAAGTTACCAAATGCTAGCAAATAATTATCACATGGTTATCAGATGGTCATCTGCATATGTTGGGTGTAAGGGAAAGACTTATGTTATCTGAGAACCACATGGCAAATTGTATAAGATATTACAGATGAATATGTCTCGGTTAAGCTTACTGAAAAAAGTTCTCTCTTGGGACCTACCTCCCAGGTCTGGTGCCTCTTCTCCGGCAAAAATTATGTTTTGTTCTTTATAATAACAAAAATCTTCACTTTGCATGGCTTTTCCACACTTTCAAGTAGCTTGGTTCTCCTGATGATAATGGTACAAGTCCCTTCCTTCCTTCTTTCAATCTTTGAAGCTTCCCAACTCCCTTTGCAACATTTCAATATTTATAGTATTTTTACTGTTTAACAAAATAAAACCAAATAATACACACAAAAACAAAACTAGGATGACATTTAGGACTTACTAATGATAATTGCAATCAACAATATTATAAGAAATATGAGAATACAGAAAATGAGATGGAGGAGGAGGAAAAGGGGCAGGATAAGTAGAGGAAACAGAAGGGGTGGACAAAGGGCTAAAGCTGAGAACTGAGAATTGGAAGATATAGAACGTGCAGGGGTAAAAGATGTCAAGGATTCAGGGTAAGTGGATGTAACACTATGGTCTGAGGGAGGACGGGGTGACATAGGAGATGTTGCAGGAGTTGAAAGAAAACATTGACATTATTTTAAAATAAAATAAAATGGAGAAGGGATGAACTATGCTTTAATTTATAGATGGATAAATAATTGAAATATAAAAAACTACAAAATTAATAATTACATAAAAAAATATTACGATTTAAGTTCTAAAATATTCAAATTATCAATATGCTGCTTCAAAACTCCTGTCCTATGTTGTTGCTCTGATCATGAAAACATATGCCAACCGACAAGATTAAACACTAGGTGTATGACTCTGCTATGTACCTAATCATTGTCTTGCTGTCCATAGTCTCTCTTTATTCAGCCTGTATTACTTTGTCACATTCCTTTGCATCGTATCAAGTGCATGCAGCAGAATTGGTTGAGTGCTTCCGCCTTCTCTTCAAGAATTCTATCCACGCATGAATTGACAACATGTCAATCTGTCATGTCAGATGTCAGTTAACAGATTTGACTCACCTGTTGCATCTTCCACATCTGCAATGCACTCAGTTATTTTAATTGCATACTCCTGGAATGTTCTACCTGCCTGTTGTCTGAATCAGTGATTCTTTTCCTCAATTTCAACTTTTTCCTTAACTGCTTATGAACACTGACTTTCTGCAATACCTCTACTTTGAAAAAGCATTGATTGAAGGATTTATCTGACTCCCAATTTTGGTTTCTATGCAAACAGAGCTATTTTCTATCTTTTCTTTTAGTTCATCAACTCTATTTTCTAACTCTGCAATTTGTTGTGTACTTTCTTTATTTTGTTAATGTTTCAACTGTCATATATTGTACTGCTTCTTACTTACGAGGCTACTTCTATCAAAACTTACCTCTTCTGTACAGCTTGCTGTTCTCTTCTATATTTTTAACTAATCTTTTCTCTTAAGTGCTCTTACAACCTGAGATGGATCACCTACCTTTGCTGCATAAACCCAAGTTTTACTTGTTATCCATGCTTTGTGATTACAACTCACGATTTGACATGTCATATCAGAGGACTTGATAGTTAAGTGTCATATTGTCACACTAAATATTGCATGTTAGTGTTTTATTAATAGGTGGAAGGTTTCCTACAACAGCTAAGAAATAAAACTAATAAAAATAGTTACCTGAAGAATATCGGAACCAAATGTTTCTTTCACAAACTTCATTGCTCTATTTATACTGATATTTGGAAGTGACTTCAAGTAGTCACATCTGCTCAGTGTTGATATAATGATTAGAGCATCTCTGGTAATTGGGTAGGAGAATGCTTGTGGAAGGTCCTTGATGTCTAGAAGGCGGCCAGACCTGCTTGCCTAGCCCATTGGAATATCACCTACATTATATAATTGGAAAAAGAAAACATGATTGTCATATAAACAAGAGGAAATACATGATTTAGGACATAATATTTGTGGATATAATTGTGACATAGAGCAAAAAGGGGGACTCTACGAGGGGTGTTCAATAAGTTCATGGCCTGAGGCAGAAGATCAGCCATGCAACTTTTGTTAGTATGTTCTGTTCATCAACTCAATTAAATTAATGAATACTTGGAAAGTTTCATGTAAGTATCTAGTTTTGTTTTTATTTTACAGAACCCTTGAATGTTTCTAGAAATTGATTTTTTGCTTGAAGAACTTGCATTGGTCCTAAAATCTTACTTCCAGGTGCTACATCCAATGCATTTAGCAAAGAAAGGGTGTCAAGCCTTTCAAAAGATTGCTCTTTCAGGTAGCATTTAAATATTTTGCCTGCAGATTTCAACAATGTCAGAGGGAATATTGGAGTTCTTGGCATCACAATAGTTCAGTAGTATCACAACTACCTCTCCAGGTAGAGCTCTTACCTCCAGGTAGAGAAGTATCCCATTTGAATGTCATATGCACCACTGCCGATGTACCACAGCCTGTCTGACTGGCATCTGAATAGAAGAATACATTAGGAACAGAATATTCAAATAATAATTTCATGTTTAGTATTTCAACGTTTCTTAACCAGAAGAAAAGTTCTATAAAAAGACTCGAAGCTGGAACATTAAAAACTGTATCTCAATGTACTCATTTCCCACAAATCATCGTTGATGAAAATCTTGTTTTCAACTGAACCAAGCATCCCACCATTTGCTTTAATCCTGCTAATATCCTCTATACATGAAATTATATCTGAAATTCTTCTTTAAGGCAACCACATTGGGTGTTCCAATTTTCAGCCCTAATTAGTCAATAATGTGAATTGATTCCCAAAAGACTTATCAATATTAGGCACTAGACCTGCTCCAAGTAGGTCTTCTTTCACCTCATGTGAAATAAGGGCACAATCATCAGAGGATCGAGCTATCCACAACCATCATCTAAGTACACGATCATAAGGAATCTGTCTCCAGAACTTGATAAGTGGTTTTAATCATTTAGTAAATACATGTGGTGCTGATCCCAGACCAAAAGGCAAAACCTTATCTCACCGTTAAATACCCAGGAGAAACTGAGGAATTACAGTGTTCTTCAAAAATATCCATGTGCTGATAGCCAGATTTAAGATCAAAATTGAACATGAAATAACCTTTCTGAAAATATAGCAAAGCTGAAGAGAAATCTTCAAAATTGAATTCTCTTTCCATAAATGATGATATATATATCAGGTCTAGTATCAGTCTCTTCTTTCTTGAACTCTGAATAGAAACTGACAGAGAGTTCTACATTCTATATTAAGATTCTTCTTCAAGAGTTCCTGCGCTGCTTCAAAAACAAAGTCTGGGTGCTCTAAAGCTGATCTATTGTTATTAAATTCTGCAGGAGGTGGAGTCATAAGGAAAGGAATTTTATATCCTTTTTCAATGATATCGGTGACTTCATCTGGAGCAGATATGTTACCAAAATTTGATGTTTGCTTTCTTACGACCTCTGACAATGGATCAGCATTACCTGTTTCATACTCAAAGAAATTATCTAAATGAAATTCAGTATCGTACCAATCTGTCTCATTAAGACCATCAAATCCTGTATTGCTCTCTATTGTTTACTCTGTCCTGATTCGTTGAGTTCCAATGCTGGAACAGCGGAGTGCCAGAATTTCCACCTCATGTCTACAGAGTGCAAGATTTGCCGTGTACAGGTTGTAACACAATTTGAATTTAGTCAGTAAAGTTATGACTTTTCATCTTAATTCATGTGTTCCATAAACTTGGAATGCACCATGTCCTCTCTTAACTCTAACTGTCTTGAAAACTAATCCAAATTTAGGAATGTTATCCTTAGTTACCAATTTCTTGACATAAGAGTGTGTAAAGTGCAGCATCTAACTTTGTCTGGAAAGGACCACTGATTTTGCTCAAGTCTTCAAGCACTCTAGTCAGTTTCTTTTCTTTCTTCTCACGTTTCTTTTGGTGCTTTTCCTTTTCTGCAATTAAGAAAAACTTTTCTTTATCTAAATGCGTATATTGGCACATTCATGAAACGCACATGCCACAGAAAAAGCATCATAAAAGATGATAAATAAAACAACACAATACATTTGTCAGATTCATTTTTGTAATGTTCACAATAGCTAGGTGGTCATTTGTGCAATGGATCTTTGATCATTGAACTCTTCAGGATTGAAACCCATTCATTAGAGACATCCTGTAAGCAGTCTTCCCCACTTATTAGCTGGCACAGGACTGGATCTTGAAATATTATTTAATATAATGTAGGAATGTGCAATATGTCAAATCCAATCTGTGTTACTTAGGAACATTTTCCCATTTTTCTGTCATTTCTCATCTTAACCTATAACTCTGACAGTCCTTCGTCAAGATCAGCAACACGATTTCCATCCAAAGAGTACTCTGCAGCGTCTACGTATCATTGTGCCCAATGTGTTTATCTGATAGCTTTTGGGACACTGCACAATTGCCTGGTTGTAATCTTAAAAACTTCATTAAATTCTTTGCCCAAATTGCATTTGATGAGCAATTATACAGTTCAGTTCGATTTGATAATGTCTATGTACTGAATGTTTATTACAAAACTGCAGTTCTCCTCCATATTGTCATCAGTCTTGTCAATTTAAGCATCATCCTTATATATATATGGTTTTCTCAAGCTGGTACCATGACTACATTTTCTGGAAATGAGTTCTAGATCTGTCCATCAATACATCGTTTGACATCTCTTCCAGCATTATTGAAGACCTTTGCTTCTTTCTTTAACTTCTCTTTTTGGTTGAGATTCTAATACTGTTTTGTTGTTTTGATTCTTCAGCCAGCATTACAGACAAATTAAGCCCGTAATTTTTTTTTTTGACGATAACAACGGAATTGCCAGAAAATGTCGGGGAAAATTCCAAATTGCCAGTAATCTGGCATCCTTGTGCTTGCATTTAACTTACGCGATTCTCTGTTCAGTTTGCTCTGCTTAGTTTTTGGTCTGCCAAGATCCTCATCAGATTTCTTGATCAACTTTATCATACTGATAATTGTTAGCATCCTTCGAATCCATTAATGTCTACATGTTGACTTTAATTATTTCCTTTACCTCAGGAGTAATTTATAAATCCTAAATTGATTCCTTTTCTTCAAATTTGAGTATTTTTATCCATTTCTGTTGGCCCATGAGTGAACTGATCATGCAATGCACAACATGTATCCAAAGTACCATGCATCTCATGAGTGCACCATGTGATGTGATAAAGCTACTGATGATGATGGTGGCTCTTACTTTTATGCTTTGCTGTTGTGGAATAGATGGTTTGATTTGATGAGCTTGTTGGATATTTCTAACCTTCTGATTAACATGTCTATACATGACTTCATAACGACAGAGGTTGCAGAATCTGCAGCAAACTGGTCGCATTGGAGAATGAATACAGGGCAATCAGATCAGAAAGCTGCAGTCAAAACAAGTGACACTGCTCACAGTACACATTAACATCTCTAAAAATATCAGGCTACATTTGTTTTTCAAAAAAGAAAACATCTTACCAATAGTCTCCTCCACTATTGCATTGTCAAGTGCCTGAACTCACCATTGGATGATTTGAATGAGTTTTCAATGCCGGAACCATTAGCCTCACCTTACTTTTTCAGATCTGAAATGACAAGACATTTTTCTGGTGATAATACTGATTAGGTTGATCTAGCAAAAACCTTCAAATGAGAAATAAATTTGAGTAGTGTTGAGATTTAATCTTATTTCTCATACACATATGATGATAGGCTGTGCGCTTTATTTCAGATGAAACAACACTCATTTCTTTAAATTTAAATTGCAGATTTATAACTTAATGTTGATGTTAACTTCTCAACTTCATAAATCCTGTTTTCATCTTCATGCTGACAGTCATCATCTGAAGATATCTGTCTTGAGATATTTTCCCAATCTGCACTTCTTTTCCACTGGCTTATAGAACCACTCATCTTCTGCATGTCCGGGTAGGTGTCCCTGCTCGGAATTAGTATCAAAATTGTTAGGTGCTATACCCAGCTCGGCTGCTTTTATTTGTGCGTTCTTAATCCCTGGTCTCCATGCAACAAGCTCTTCTAGGGGGCTTTATACAGGCAAAGCTTGAAACGGCTTGTCCCAGACGTTTTCCTGCTTGATGTGGGCTTTTGACCAGTTTGGGGCATCAGGCTCTACTTTGATGGTTTGAAGGCAAACCATGCAACTGATATTATGCATCATGTTACCAATGCTGTAGGCATGTCTGTTACCATTCCACTGCACATTTATGGAGAAAAAATTATTACAGCAGGGAGAACCTATAAGGTCTAGTTGACATGGTGTTGATGGGTAGTTGTCAAGCATGTATATTACAGACGGCATTCTGCAATACGCAAGCAGCACATAATGGTAGAATTTGTTTCCAATGTAGGAGATATTGGGAGATTTTTTTAAAAAGTGGGATATATCGAGCTATATATATGGCAACCCGATCAGGAGGGAGACTCCCGCCTAAATCAGGTGACTTGACAGGTATGTAAATACCACTTGGAATGGGGTAAAATTGAGTTTTACAAAATTATAGTTTTCTCAAAAACGGCTCAACGTGTTTCGTTCAAAATATAAACAATGAAAAACCAAAATATATACTTACTGTTCTTATGAAAAAAATGCATTGCTGAAAGTAAAAATGTACACATTTGTTTCATTTTGTTTTTAAGGACAAAACAAATTTTGAACAGCACTGTCATTTTACCAGTTTATGCTTATTATCTCAAAAACAATGAGCAAAAAAACCCCCAAAACATGAGCAACCTCTATCTCGACAATTACATAAAAATGCTTTATTGGATCATGAAGTGGTTTTGGGGGGTTTTTTGCTCAAAAAACAAAATCCAGGGTCCATATGGACACCCCACCCCTTTTGCACTTTAGTGTTAAGATTAATACTCAATTCAATTCCATTTTTATTTTTCTTAGGTTGTTTTGAAAAACTGAAGTACTGCATCAATTCTGTTGTTACGAAAAATAAACATACCTAAGACGACTGTAACAATGTTCTGATTGGCCCTTTTTATTGTCTTCATCATGGCAAGGTCATTAGCAGCGTAGAACATCTTAAGACCATTTCTGGCCATTGAGGTGGCTGTTTTCTTTTGTCTCAGTCTATCTAATTTGGCCGGATACACAAAAACTTTTGATAGCGGTACAAGCTCCACCATCTGTAATTAAAATTTTAGAAAGTACATGTACAACATTTTTACCAAAATATCCGTGGAATAATAGAAGATAATTGCATGAAAAAAAAAAGCACTACAAAGCTCAAGTGACAAAATAAGTAAACAATAAATTGTGTGCTACTTGAATGCTTTTATTGCCAAGAATATGTTTCGTCTGATGGTGATTTGGAATTCTGCATCTGACTTCAGTTGTGGCACATTGATCTGACAAATGTGATTATTGTCTGGCAAGTTCATGCAGAACCAGGTACACTGCGTATGTAGCCATCCCATGCAGTTGTCTCATCTCACCCAGTGTGACTCATCGCTTTCATCAATGAAGCAAAATCTGATTTTAATATACAAGCACCTTTGTATGATGTGTTTGCCACGACCATATACTTGTGTCAGACTTCTTCTTGGTTTTCCTTTTTTATGCAGAAGCAGAGGATCAACATGGTTCAACCTCAATGATGTGGTTGCTGACTTGCAAAATACTATGCATACTTCAAACTCAGGATGAAGAATCATACTTGGAATAATCTGCATGTATCTGCGGTCATCTTCATAAAATACATTTATTGTTGAGTTCAACAAAGTGAATACAAGCATAAAAATGACCTATAACAAACCTGCATATGTGTAATTGCACTCTGTGTCTTAAATTTGTGTCTCAATTGCATAATTGAGAAGATCATTTGTCAATGGCCTATTCAGAGGTCTGTCCATAAACTGTTTTGTTGTGTACAAGCATAATGATTGCCTCGCTTGCCGATGACTGATATTGGGATTCTAATTAGCCTATCAAGATGGCCGGAAATTTATTGTGCTTTGGCAGGCCTTTTTTTCTTTCTTCCAGAGTCACATCATGCCAATGGCCAGCAGATCAGGTGCTCACTGTAGATCCTTTGAAGTAGACTTCCTAACTGAAGATGCTAGTACTAGAAGTTCCTATGTTACATTAAATCAATTCTAAGAAAAGGGGTTTAAAGGTTTTTAAATATTATAAAAGTTGTATTTTTTGTAAGTCTCGGTGAACAATTCTCTTCGACCATTATTTACTTTTTGATTGTGCTTGTCTTATCATAAATCATGATCACATATTCTTCAAGTGTTGGCATGTGATTGTTCAATGTCTCTTGTGTCACAGGTTTTCCTAATGCTACAAATCCTCGTACAACTTCTGGATAAATTCTCATGGTGTCCTAAGCTGTTTTCTTTCCTTTTTGTAGGAAGAAGGATGTCTGGTCAAACAAGTGAATGCATGAAGCATTTGTATTGACCGTTTTTGTACGTGGTGCTGATATGGTATGGGCTGGTACAAATCAGCAATGTTTTTCTTGTTCCAAATGCCACCCTGATCATTTATCAAGGCTCATGATGACATTTACACAACAGAACAAAGTTACAATTTAAATTATTTACAGTATATTTACACGATATCACAATTTGTCTAAATCAAATGCATATGTTTGTCATCATCAGTAACATATGCATTTGATTTTTTGTAAGTCTCGGTGAACAATTCTCTTCGACCATTATTTACTTTTTGATTATGCTTGTCTTATCATAAATCATGATCACATATTTTTCAAGGGTTGGCATTATTTAAATATTTACATTGTATTATAACATGTACATATACGAAACCAAAGTATACATACGAAGTACCCGTTATTGAAATTATATACAGTATATATATTTAAAGATCAATCGGTTTATTGATCAACTTAAGGCTACAGTCCATAAATGGGTGCCATTTTTGCCAACGGCATCTATAATGCAAGTTTTTTACCTACTTACACATATCAGAATATGACAAATTTTGGCGTACATATGGAATAGAGTCTCTAGTTTATACATGGAACTTAAGTAGTGAATTTACGTCCATTATCAAAGTTAAAAGTATACGTCAATAGACTACTTCGAAAAATTGACGCCTTTTTTGCAGAAACCTCAAATTTTGACAGATTGTAGGCTTGATACTTTTTGTTGAATTACAAATAATATTTTATAAATATGTTGTGTTGATTTTGAATGATAATATAATAAACCCGCGTTTTGAGGATTCACATTTTCCTGAGCAGATGGATTCCCCGTATCCTTAAATATTTATGTACCATGGTGCGATTGTTCAAAGTCTATGCTCATCAATACCCTAACAAAGGTCACCAAAATAGAGTTGTCAGTCTCAACTTCGCAGTTCAAAAATTTAGATACCTCTATAATTTAGAAAGCATGCATATCTTATCATGCATCTTTGTAAAATGTGTGATCGGGCAAAATGGGAGGAAAGTCGCATTTCTACATTTTGAATAAATTGCATCTAAAGTGAAATAGGGTGAAAGTCAAATTTCGTTTGACATAAAACGCCTTCATCATGTTTATGTACAATTGTTTACCTTGCTACAACTTTGCCGGGAAGTGCAGATATCCACGGTTAATTAGTATTGAGTATCTTTGAAAGCGATTATAGAGAATTGAAATTTGCGACTTTCCCCTCATTTTAAACAGGCCTTTTGCTAGTGAAAACCATGTTATTTTCACGGACGAGTGGCTCCAGATTTATAGTAAATGGTTGTTTAACATCAACAAAAAAATATGAATAGATAAACAACATTTTGAGCAAATTATGAAAACGGTAAACTTCGATCACACGATGTTCCGCTAGCCTAGCGTGGATATATAACAGACTATACATTTTGTTAAGAGATTGACAATGAAATCAGTTTTCAAAAGGTACGTTGCCCGTAAACGTTTCTTATAAATTTAAGTGATTACAGAAATCCCCCATCAGAATTTGAAAATGTTGACAGGTATGATACGATACGATATTACACATTTTTTCAATGCTTGCATATATTACATTTAGGTCGATCACTATACCAGAATACATTGCACATGTCACAATTGTCACATTTATTTTCAATCGACAGATGTCGGGTAAATACCAAAATAATTTTAATTTTCATGTATGGTAAATACGCTATGAATTATATAGGCTGGGTATAGGCCTGTGTGAACAGGAATTTAATAAAATTACGTCCCATCACGTCGAAATGTTGCCGACCTCTGACAAATACACAAGATATTAAGAAAGTACAATAATGCAAAATAAATATATAATGTTGAAAATACACACTGATAGCAGCAAAGATTTGTTAAATATACAACACATACTGTAAGATGATAATCATGATAATTATCTCATCTTTTTGACCAGCATTTTTCATTATCACGGTTATAAAAAAATAATGAAAAAGAAATTTAGCTAAACATGTTTAAAAATATAAATCTTTACAACATACATGGCTTGATATCAGTACGTTATATTGAGTTTCTCCTGTACATTGATGATGTTTCCATTTTTTTAAATTTGGTCTGGCATTGCCAAGTTTATATTTTTTTTGATATGTCGAAATACGGTACAATTTTCAAATTATATACACTACAATTCAGTTTAATGTGAAAAACCCCGGTGTTAAAAATATTCTAATTATGTCCCTTAAGTGACGTTGTTTAATTTTGATTGTGATTTAACACGCCACATCGAAAGGTACATGTTTGCGATCTTTGACAAAATCCAGAATAAAGCATAATACTTTGATAATTTACCAGTTACAATACTCTTGGGAAAAAAAAGCTTAAAATATCTCTATCGTTTCCTTTATAGTTTTCAAATCTAATTACTTGTATTTTTAAAATTTTAGCCCGCCAAACTTGTACCTTTTGATGTGGCGTGTTGCAAATGAAAATATTAGTCCCTTCAATTACCTAAACTGCAGCAAATATTGCCTCTTGCAGTCCCAGTTGTATGTGTCGATGGCCTTCCTACATTTATCCCACGTTGCCCTTCCTACATTTATCCCACGTTGCCCTTTGCTCCCCCGTCGAAATATTGCACAAATCAAATACCGCTGCCTGAAATGCTTCCATTCGTATCACGTCTAATCGTTCCTTTTAATAACCCGCTACGTTGTATGTAAATCTATCCTTAAGTGTATAAAGTCTATCTACAAGAGTGCGCGCCACTTTTGGTGGTGGATAGTTAGTGCATATTGATATTTATTTGTCCTTTTTTATCTTGTGTCATCCGGGAAGAAATGACGGTGCCGTTGCTATTAGTCTAAGTGTCTACGCATGTTCAAATTCGTGCAAGTTCTTGTTGGGTGGGTTCGGGGAAGAGGGAGGCGTCATCATCGGGTATGGGGACGGGTAGGGGGGCTGCTGGTGCGGTTGCTGGTGCGATGGGTTGTTCTGGTGCTGGTTTTGGTGCTGGTGCTGCTTTTGGTGCTGGTGGGGTTTGTGTCGGTGCTGGTCGGTGCCTCAGTTGTTCTTCCAAATTCTTTATTCGCTGGTCTTGTTCGTGGAGCATGTTTAATAATGTTGCGATTTGCGTGCAGTTACAGTTCTTGCAGGTGGCATAGCACCTGCCCAGGGGGGTTTCGACACTAAGTTCGTCCAGAAATACCTGCATAAAGACAAAAAGAAAATAGTATTTTCAGTTTAATGTAATAACTCACGGACTATGTTACAGATAAGCATATGCCTACCGGTACTATACCAGAGGTCTAATTTTAGATAAGCCTACTATACCAGAGGTCTAAGGCCAAATAAAATTTCAAGACACGAAAATTCAAATTTAATGGGTTTATCAGGCCAATTTTTACTTTTTTATGATGGAAATATGTAAATGGGCACATTGTAAAAAATATGTTCAGTCAATGATGATTCAGTAGCTAATTAGGCCAAATAAAAAAACCAAGTTTGTTTCTGGTAACATGCTTGAAAACTACAATGCGGTACGTGGGTTTTCATTTTTATTTTTTCGAAAATGCAATGCGATATGCAGATTTTTTTTTTCTTTTTCTTTTTTTTTTACCAAAAATGCAGAAAGAAAAACACATTAAAGCAATGCTCTTGGTTTCTATTATTATTTATTAATATCTTTATCGACAATAAAAGTTTTGTTTGAAAACTTTAGCCGACCTCGGTTTCTTTTTCATGTTCAATTATACAACATGCGACTTGCATCTTTGTTTGTTTTTACGCAAGTCTCCAGTAAGCTATTTCACAGAATTGTTTTATTTATCAACAATAAGATTTTTTTTTTGATACGAAATACAAAAAAAATAAATAAATAAATAAATGCGGGAAATATGTAACTTAACAGAAACGAGCGCGGGTTACCAGAAACAAACTTGTTTCTTTTTTTGGCCTTATACCTAAGATTCAAACATGACCAATAGCCCCCACATAGACAAAATTAATTATACCATAATAGACCGTAATAAAAAGTAAATGAACGATAAACATATGGGTGTACATTTGAGGTATAATTTTTACAGTGTATTTAGGCCCTATCTGTGCTGAATATACAATGGCCAAATACTGTAAAGCTATCAATCAATCAATCAAGAATATGGAAATCACTTTTTTTTTTACTTCATATCATTTTTTGTATTTCTAACTAAATACATTGTATGTTTACTTACGTCGTGGGTAGCAATATTAGTGTAAAGGTCGTCACCCATTCTAGTTGATGAAGCTATTGGGTCCATTACCATTAAATCAGGTTGCGAGTGCTGAAAATAAAGAAAAACAAAATGATATACAATGTTATAATCAATACCGTTAGTGCAGCAGCGCCGGTGCAGCAGGAATGTAAGTCCCCCGTTCTTAGTGTCCGAGTTGTGCAATAAAGTATAGGCTAACAACTCTCACGCAACATTAGTTTCAGGCTGTACGGTCTATGGAAGGCGGACTACCATTTCAGGGGGACTATATTCCTTTCACACTGGAATTTTCATTGGCATGGTTCTGCATGCTGTAAAAGAAAAACAAAATACTGTGGAGCAATAAAGGGCTCCCTTTGTTTGTTCCTTGAGCAATTTAATTTATGAATATTCCAGACGCGTCACAACTTACTCCAAAAGAGAGCGTTTTGGTAATATGCGCTATATATTTAAAAAGGTACATTGCGCTTCATTTATTAAATTAAAAATTGGAAATATTGGAAGTTGACTTAGTTATTAGTTATCATATCAGAGACGTGTCGAGATCTGATATACGAGATATATAATATAAAATATATATGATATATAATATAACATTGCTCTTAAAATTTTAAGATTTGTGTTTTATAATTCTTACTCGATTACATAATCAAAAACCCAGCAGCTTCTGATATTTGCGCGCTAGACACAAAGGTCAATTTTAGAATGCTGCACGTGCGAGCTGTTTACGTAATTAGTGACTTACATGTAGTCATTTGCTACAATTCATGGGTCAGGTCAAGTTATAACCCAGTCACAAACAAACATTTTCAATTCAACACGGTGCTCAAAAGGTATGTATACATTAATGCAGTTATACCTTAGACTAGTATATTTATTCGTGAATGGTCTATGGTTATATATTATACTTACGATGTCAATCTGATCAGGGGCCGTGACAATACTCCCATTGGCAGGTTCAAGATCTGGATGCTGTAAATGAACAATATATATATATATATATAATAATAATAATATACATGTACATTACTGTGGAATGGTATTGGGATCCGTTTGTCTGTTCCCTAATGTTAAGCGATATGCTGATTGAAGCTCCAAAACAGAGCATTTTGGTACAATATGCGCTAGATATTTAAAAAGGTGCATCGCGCTTCACTAAAGGAAAGTAATTTAACAAAGATGAATGTGCTTTCCTTGGAGTATTGAATCGGCTTTAGCAGTTTTTAGAGAGTGGCTTTAGATGTTGATCTTTCCATCTGATATGCGCTTGATGTACAAAATCTGAAATCGGGCTTAAAATTTATAAAAAAGTTCACCCGAACACCAACTTAGAAGTTGGTCATTTGTGTTGTTTCATAATACTCAATTAAGGAAAAAGTCAATTTTTGAATGTCAGGTCAAGGCAGGACAACATGGTCACAAACAAACATTTTCAATTCAACACGGTGACGAAAAGGTACATATGTACATTAATATGCAGTTATACCTCAGACCGGTATTCGTGAATGGTCTTTATGGTTATATATACTTACGATTTCAATCTGATCAGTTGCCGTGACAATACACCCATTAGTAAGACCAGGATTTGGATGCTGTAAACGAACAAAAACCAAGTTTGAGAATACTTCGGAGCAAATTCGAAAACGTATCATTTGGAAATGGGATACACAATAGATAAAAGGGCACTGTGCACTTTGAAAATAAAAGCGGAGTTTCTTCCAACACCGGGCTTACAACTGACGTTCCATCCGAAAGTTGGACAGTGGGGCGATCTACAAGGAGTGCTGATCCAGATGCAAACGCATCTGCGCATCTTCGTAGACTGCTTTCACGTACGCGTGCACTGAGTGCCAGATCTGTCGCCCTTCTTCAAAGCGGGCTACGGAGATGCGTTTTCATCTCGATTTGTACTCCCGTGTAGATTGTTACTATTTGTTATATAGGCCTACTGACGATCAAACTGGAAAAATCTGGAAGTTTTGATCAATTACCTACTCAGTCAACATGCTAAAAATACATTATTTTGGAAATATGCGCTAGATATGTAAAACGGTACATGGCGCGTTGATGAATCAAATAATTGGAAAGACATAGCAGGACAAAACGCAGCGATATACTGATGATCGACCTTTAGACAATCTACAATATACTGAAGGTTATTGTTAGTCTACTTTTGTAAGAAAGCAGAACTAGATGTTCGTGCCATACCTTCAAATTTGGCCCATTACCACCTATTCATCACCTAATTGAAATATGCGCTAGCTATACAAAAATACATTAAGCGCTTTTGATTTTATATACTATACATTAATTTGACTCTTGTTTCTCACGACAAGAAATGTCATCATGCACTCCTTATTGAAATCTAAATATTTCTGCAACACAAATCTTCATGAAAGGCTCTTTTCAGAGCCACCATTAACGTAATGAATTTATCTCTTTCAGTGAAGTTGGTCTGTCAACACTTAATTCATATGAACAGTTTTCGCTATACTGAAGAGTGGTTTATAAATGTCATTTGCTGGTTTCTGCTTTGCTGAACCAATGAAAGAGAAAGATAGAGAGAAAAGACAATACTAATTCATTGCATGTAACATCAAACTCTCAAGTATTATCATAGGCCTACCTCCTCTACCGACACGCTCCCTGCTGAGCCCCTTCCATCATCCTTCTTCTTTGGCTCTTCCAACTGGTCAATCGACGCCATGTCAACATCAGCAGGGTTCACATCATCGGCACCATCGGCACTATCGTCACCGGTTCTACATGCTGGAATTGGAAATACGTAATATTACAATATGTATAATGTCCAACATCGAAAACGTCTATACGGTTATCTTTATATTTTTTATGTTCTTTTTAGAGCCACCATTAACGTAATGAATTTATCTCTATCAGTTAAGTTAGTCTGTAAACACTTCATACGAACAGTTTTCGCTATACTGAAGAGTGGTTTATAAATGTCATTTGCTGGTTTCTGCTTTGCTGAACCAATGAAAGAGAAAGATAGAGAGAAAAGACAATACTAATTCATTGCATGTAACATCAAACTCTCAAGTATAATTATCATAGGCCTACCTCCTCTACCGACGCACTCCCTGCTGAGCCCCTTCCATCATCCTTCTTCTTTGGCTCTTCCAACTGCTAATCCCAATTCGCGATTCCCTGTTCCCCTTCCTTAAGTGAGATGTCCCTGTTGTGCCCATCTCGCAACGCCCAGTATTTCACTTTATCAACAGTTTTGCTGTCATCCTCATAATCTGGCGGCACCTCACGATCCTTAGTTAAAGCAGCCTGCGGTAGGAAAAGAAACATATAGCAGATGAACATTAACGTGATGGCTCACCCCGAATCTTCCATTTTTTTCTTTTTGGCTGCCTATCTTCATCAGCGATCTGTCGCAAAGTCCCATTTTTGGGGTGAGCCATCACAAATGTTTAATTTTTAAAAAAGGCCTTTCCATTTCAGAAACCAATCATGTACTGATTTAATCTACATGAGCCATTTATTCTGACCTAATCATGTGCTGATTTAATCTACATGAGCCATTTTTTCTGACCTATGGCACCACATTATTTTCTGTCACCTAATGCCAACAGCAAAGGCCAAAAAGCATGCTTTCATAAATCAACTCACAATATTACCACAAAAATGGAAAAAAGGGGTCACTTCTAATTCTCGAACTAACCTAGCTGCTTTTGCACCACCAATTTCTTCCTCTAAGTCTTTGAAGCTTCTTCATTAATTCTTTTACGTTTCGGTGGCACATTTTCTGTAAAGCAAAGAAAATATAGCATAGCATGAAATATAACAGGGTGTTTTGAAAAGATATATATACAATACAAATTGTCGGCCGCATTTCAGTTGTTTTTTATAAATTGTGGCAATTATAAATCATGCATGAGGAGTGTTGAAAATATGGGCGTGAAGCCACCATGAACGTTAAATATTTATTAGTATAGTAACGCATTCATAAACTGTCATAAATGCTTCTGGTAATGTTTTCATCAAAATATAACTTTGCACGTGTTTGGAAAATGCATCCATTTTGTGAAT
Source organism: Ophiothrix spiculata (assembly GCA_000969725.1). Taxonomy (NCBI): domain Eukaryota; kingdom Metazoa; phylum Echinodermata; class Ophiuroidea; order Amphilepidida; family Ophiotrichidae; genus Ophiothrix; species Ophiothrix spiculata. Next base: position 52,668 of record JXSR01S004811.1, read on the forward strand.
CTGCAGTTAAAAACCAACGTCACAAAATCACGACCTTTTCATGTGCATGTATAGCACAACATTGATATAGCCGAATTGGCAGCTGACTTTTATGTATATAGGCAAATGTGCACTGTAAAGGCACAAATGTGACACGAAAATGGTCTTGATACGTGTAATACTAATACATATAGACCTATGTCATTCCTTTGTCTTCTTGTCTTGCATCTTCCACTAGTTCGGTATCTCTGTCGATATCAGTAATACCATCTTTATCTGGTGCATATATGTCGAGAAATTCGTATCGGTATATGCATTCACCTGCTCTGATCTACAAAAACAAAACAAAAGGATATGTGTCACTAACTTTTCTGCAATTTGAAACCTGAAATACTTGTCCAAATATCGCGTGTTCCCTCTACATCTGGACAAGGCGAGATTGTGCTGGATGGGTAAGGCCTCCATTTTTCTGTGATGCGGAAAACGGGCAAAAATTGCGGAAAGGGGGGGGGGGGGGATTAATCCTCAAATTTTAGACATAGGGCTAATTCTCTCACAGTTTAGTTTATTTTCAAGTCATGATTTCAAGTCAATCACAAGTTATAGCTGATTTTGATGTCTTTTTTACTTCACAAAGTACTCTGCGCCCACCAAAGGACACCAAGATGGCGTCGAAAATGGTGGTCTTGCAAACCCTCTATAGTCACAATGGACTCTGTAATTTCATGATTAAGGGGCTTGCAAAAATTGCAAAAGATTGCAAAAATTACGGAAAAAGTCTAAACTTTTGCGGACAACCTCAAACAAAAGGTTGTCTGGTGAACAAAAAAGTGAGAGGAGCTACAATGTATAGGCCTAACTAAACATTATTATGAACATGATGACTAGATTTTATTCCCCTACTGACCATTCGTTAAAGGTAGGCCTATGTATTCCGATCTGATGACAAATATAACATAGGCCTACCATTGTTTCTATATTTGAATTAATTTGAATAAAGGGATATGAAATTCTAAGTTTTGAAGTCCTCTGCGTTGTGGAGTGTCCGCGAAAATCACGCAATTTGAAGTGAAAAGGGGAAAAGGCATCTGAGAAAAAAAAAATAAAGACCCAAAATAGCTCCACTACAGAAAATTAATGAAAATTTGAAAAAAGTAATAAATACTTATGAATATTTGAGACCATAAATTGAACAAAATAAACCCAAATTTATCATAGATTTACCTTACAATGCCTATATTAAAAACGTATAAACTTTAATAGTCCCCATTCTGGCCATGATATGCTCAATTATTCAGCATAGATTTGCAGCTAAATACTGCATTGCCCTACGTCACTGTGTCCCAGAATTCCTTGCGCACGCGAGCTAAAAATAGTCACTGGGGTTTTTCCAATTCGAGCAAGTTCAGACCAGTTCGCAGCACGTGCCAGTATCGCTTGCAGGGCAGAAACTTGTTTACAAACATTGAAAACAGCACCAAAACTGAATTGATTGATTGATTGATTTTATTCAGTTAAAATTCAACATAACAATATACAAATATAAAAATATAAAACACAGTTTACATGTACATGAAACATACTAATTGATTTAAAATCATAAATAAAGAATATAAAACACAGTTGAATAAAAACCAGGATAACTCATTAAGCCGTGTTTCAGGCTTATTTCCAATGAGGTCCAAGGAGTTGCAGAAGAGGCGAACGCAAGCAGTTTTAAACACAGACATAATTAAATAAACACATTGAAATACACCACCCAGGTCAAAATTCCAGTTGAAACCAGTTGGAAATCTCAACTGTGTTTAACTATGTTCAACTGGTTTGAACTAGGTTTCAACTAGGTCCAACTAGTATTTGTTGTAGGTATGAAATCCCAGTTGATCCAAGATGACATTTTTGAATACCGGTTGGTGTATCAACTGGATTGAACTAGGTTTCAACTAGGTCCAACTGGTATTTGTTGTAGTTATGAAATCCCAGTTGATCCAAATTAGATTTCTGGATACCAGTTGGTGTATCAACTGGTTTGAACTAGGTTGAACTAGGCGAGTCCAACTGGTGTTTGTGTACTAGTTACAAAATCCCAGTTGATCCAAATTAGATTGCTTAATACCATTAGGTGTATCAACTGGTTTGAACTAGGTTTCAACTACGTCCAACTGGAATTTGTTGTAGTTATGAAATCCCAGTTGATCCAAATTAACGTTCCTTTTATACCAGTTGAAAATTTAGGATTCATTTTGATTGAAGTGGGTACCAATCACCCAGGTCAAAATTCCAGTTGATCCCAGTTGAAATGGGTTTCTTTAACTGGTTCCAGTTGACTCCAGTTCAACTGGTAACTGGGTTCAACTGTTTTGTGAACACCAGTTGATCCCAGTTGAACTGGTTTCATTTGGTACCAGTAGAACTGGTTTCCAGCCTGTGATTCCAGTGAACTGGTTTCATTTGATACCAGTTGAAAATGAAACCAGTTCAACTGGTATTAAATGAAACCAGTTCAACTGGTATCAAATGAAACCAGTTCAACTGGTATCAAATGAAACCAGGTCAACTGGTATCAATTGAAACCAGTTCAACTGGTTTTATTTTGATACCAGTCCAACTGGTTTAGGATTGGCGTCCAAAGACATTCGCTCACCCGAGAGACATTCGCTCACGATATTTGCTCCGACATATTATCTAAAATAGAGGTGAAACATTGCTTACTATGCTTGAATATTGGTAAAATCGATGTTAGCATTATCGATGGCAACACCAATTAAACCAATATTCAATCATTGTAAGTCTCATTAATACTGCTTTTGACAGAAATTAATAGTCCGAGCGAATATCACGAGCAAATGTCTCTCGGCCGAGCGAATGTCTTTGGACGTCAAGCCTTAATCTGATACCAGTTCAACTGCTATCAAATGAAACCATGCAGTTTAACTGGTATTAAATAAATAAAACCAGTTCAACTGGTATCATTTGATATCAGTTATAGTG
>JXSR01S004811.1:59883-87015 GCA_000969725.1 Ophiothrix spiculata
CTCATTGTAGCATATCTGATGTATATAAATACCATACATTAGATATGCTACAAGGAGCAACATGTACGAGCCGACAACTGGACCCTTTTGCCGCGACGGTACACATATGTAGGCCTATTAATTACTAGGTCTATACTGTTAGAATAATTTAGTGGCAATAACTCTGCATCTCTTACGATTAATAATTTGGAAATGGGTTGTGTTGTAGGACTTCTGGCGTGTTTTATTTTTATTTTACTTAATTGATTAATGTACTTTCAAATTGTAATGCAAGTTACCCTGGCAAAAAATGCTAATCTGTACCGTACCTAATGCAGTATAGGTACACTTTAGCTAGGTATACAAAGCATTTACCTATATTATACAGGGGCGTCAGAACCGTGTGGGCCATGTGGGCTCTGGATAAATAAATGTTATTGAATATACGGTGTTTTATTATGGTCCTAGCATAAATAACCATAACATAATACTGAATAGGCCTATATTCGTTTTTAGTAATTATTTTCTTCTGGGACATAGTTGTTTACTTATTTTTGATAACTAAGGGGCCACAGGCCGCACCACTTTTACTGTGGCCGCACCACTTTCATTTTCCTTCCGACGCCCCTGATATTATACGGTCCTGGAAATGTACCTATTTAGAACGCAGCAAGCCATCAGAAAACACCCATCAGGAAGCCATCAGGAAATGAGCCAGCGGATGGCCAGCCGATGGCAACTAATTTGCATGTGAAATTGCCATCGGATAACCATCGGATGGTTATCAGCAAGCCATCGGGAAACACCCATCGGGAAGCCATCGGGAAATAGCCAGCAAGTGGCCAGCCGATGGTAACTAATTTGCATGTGAAATTGCCATCGGATAACCATCGGATGGTTATCAGCAAGCCATCGGCAAACACACATCGGGAAGCCATCGGGAAATGAGCCAGCGGATGGCCAGCCGATGGCAACTAATTTGCATGTGAAATTGCCATCGGATAACCATCGGATGGTTATCAGCAAGCCATCGGGAAACACCCATCGGGAAGCCATCGGGAAATGAGCCAGCTGATGGCCAGCAGATGGCAACTAATTTGCATGTGAAATTGCCATCGGATGGTTATCGGAGGGTATTGCTATCCGAAAACTATCCGATGGCCAGCAGATGGCCATCTGTTGGGTACAGTTTTTTTGCTATGGGCTTTCTTTTGCTTTGATTTAGAAGGTTTAGTACAACGAATGTCCAACTTCCTCACTTTCTTTCCCGATCCATTGGCATATCTAATTTGGCGCTTTCTGGCTATCCCACCAAGCTATCTCCCACCAAGCTGCTGTTTAGATGGTCCTCTTCCAAGAGGTACTTGTCCAGATGGTAATAAATCTAGCAATGTTTCCTGCTTAATTGCATTAATCACGTCATCATTACAAGCTTTTATCAAGACCTGTCTATAACCTGTTGACTTTGACAACCAGGCATCCGATCTCTGCATAATTAGTGTTTGGGGCATCGAATGGCTTAAAGGCTCTGAAGATGTGTCTCCGTCGACTATCATCCCACCACTTCAACCAGGCTGACAAGCCACATGCCCTGCATATTTAGAGAGATCTGCAAGGTTTAGGTCATACTCTTCTTTGGTGCACACTTTCAAGAGTTTTATCACAAGAGGCTTTTGAAATCATCTTTGCTGTCTCCAGTCTTACCAGCATGTTTGACCACACTTTGTTTATAGTGGAACTCACATGAGTATGTACGATCGATAGCTTCGGACCAAACACCTCCTCTATGCTCTTCCTCATCAACTATCTAGCCAACCGGGTTAGAGTGATAGGAGGTGTCACCTGAGACCTCTTGTATGATTTCATTCCAGATCCGCCAGAATAAATTTAAATTTTGTGTGTTTTCTTCATCAACATCCATTGTGGCGAGCAGCAAAACACAACGGTTGTTACTCTCGTATGTCCACAATGTCATCGTCTTCATGGCTAGAGTCCTGTCATGTTTCATAAGCAAACGCATAGCATTGTGTTCTTTTCTCTCTGTCTCTATCCATGCTGATACCAACTTTAGCCATTAATTGACTTGCTGCTCTTGAAAACAAATGTTGGGAGTCCATTGTTCATGTCCTTGTTGTGTTATTTGTATACCAAATATGGATCTTTTTGGTCAGTTTGTTTTTAAAAGGCACATACGGCATCAAAGATGCTGCCCTGAGTATGTGATGTTAATGTTAGTATACTCAATGGCAACATTCTGCACAGCATCCCATGCAGTTTACATCCTTAAATGTCATCAGTGAAGACATTTTGTGATTTAAAAACTTACTGGCTGTCGTAAAAGGACTACCCTTCAATTCCTTCATCAGGCTCTGTGCCGAGACTTTTTTGTGTTTTGCAACACATGTATGCTGTCCAACATACATGACCACCACATCTTTGTTTTCCAAGACTTTTCGCAGGGCATTGCAGTATTTTTGCCTCTTCTTGGCATATAATGTTTTCATATTCCCAGACTTTTCTCGCAGGGCATTGCAGTATTTCTGCCTCGTCTGGGCATATAATGTTTTCATATTCCCAGACTTTTCTCGCAGGACATTGCAGTATTTCTGCCTCTTCTGTCATATAATGTTTTCATATTTCCAGACTTTTCTCGCAGGGCATTGCAGTATTTCTGCCTCGTCTGGGCATATCATGCAGTATATCTTTGTATCTTTCATCTCAAACTTGCCCCTGTTCTGCTTACCGTTGACTTTGTAGTTTTTGTTCATACACATCGGAGAACCCTTGCACCTGGCTGTTCGTCTTATTCCATCAAACCCCTTTCTTGAGCTTGTGACCCAAGTGTTCCATGGCCTGCCATCTGCAGATACCGCCATGAATGTCTCGTGAGCATGGCAATCGGTATTTACAGAGACCACCCACATCAGCTGGAATCTGATGTTCTACACAATTATTCCAATTGGAAATGTCAAGCATTTCTCTGACCGCACTAACTCCAATAAATTGATCACTTTTGCCGTCATCACAGGTCCAGACACTTTTACTTGTAGCATCATCTTCTGTTGAATCAGTACCCTCATTTACTACTCTTTCTGGTTCAGACAGAATCTCCACACTGCCCTCACTCTCTACTGTTTTAACTTCACTCTCCCTTTCTGCTGCTGCTGTTATCTCGTGTACAGTGAAACCTACCCGCAGACCTACTCCTCTCACAATCCCTTCCATCAACTTCATTTGTGCTTCTGTGTCGTTGACCACAACTTGTTCATGTACATCATTTCCATCTCCTTGCACCACACCATTTGCTTTATTTATGTTGTCCTCATTATATACATTTGCATTAAGATTCCTGTTCAGAAATGACTGTAAAAAATGTTTGTTGTGAATTATGATACCTCTCCTATCGCCTAACAAGTTGTCTCTAATGTGACCACCTCCATACAAGAGTGCAAGAAATGCATCTATACTGATATGTTTTCTGTATCTTTGATTCAGCAGCAAAAAATGTTGACCAGGAATTAAATTTGTACTCCATGCCAAGAAGAGGAATAACATTCTTTAACTCAAGAAAGGTCGTGTTGTCAGATATTTCATTATTTGAGTTAAGTTCTTCCAACAGATGCTGTGCATCTTCCTTCTTGGACAGATATCGACTGAAAGCAATCCTCCAAGTCTTCGACAATAATATGTGACCTTCCAGCCCATATGAGCAGTAAATGCCAGAAACTTCATTTTGCGCTACAGGGGAAAATACATGTTAAGGTCATTGTTTGCCGAAATTGATTTTTTGACAGATTCACAATCCTAGTGCTTACTACAAAATACCTGCAAAGTTTCATTTCCAGAAAATAATAGGAACGGTGTTATAAATTGGCATATTTTTAAGACGATCAACAGAAAATATATGGCTTACTAATCTTTGAACGCGCTTATCTCAGTTATACGTTTTACTCCCTGACAACCTTTGATGGACCATAACTAGACTTCTGAAATTTGTGTGAAGTTCATTAAGGTGTCATTTTAATCCTTAAAGCATGGTCTTTGCAAATAATTAAAAAAGTGAAAAGGACAAGAGCTGGCATTTACTGCTGTTTTGGGCTGGACGGTCACATATATATACTCTTCTGTTGGTTTACTGTTCCATTTTTTCATTGTGGCATGAAGAGGTTCACATAGATTGTTGTCTGGTACCTCGCTGACAAGCCCCAAGGGAGTTGTCAACTTAACCGTACAATGATTATAAATATCTTGACTATTACACCGGCTGTGTACCACTTCAATATTCAACAGTTAGATTTGAATCCAGTGCATCTTGTTGCAGCACTAGCAAACCTCTGACAATTTTACACTTGAAAAATAAGGAAGATATTTGTAACACCTAAAATATTATTTTGTATATGTAATTTGGTTCCTAATGATGAAGGGTTTGACACGTAAGGTGTAAATCGGTGATAATTAACTTCCAAACTGTAGAATGAGAGATTGCTTTACTAGTAGGCTTTAAACCATCCTGTTTAGAACGACAAAACCCACAAAACAGAGGATGAGATGGTTTGTGTCTTTTGTCCAACATTGAAATATAAAGCTCACAAATTCCAAAAGGATAAGATTAATCTAGATAAAACAAAGAGCCCAGGTAACAAAATTCTATTTCTCATATATCTTTTAGCTACTGTAAATGGGGTACTTTCTATTTTATTCTACAGTAGCAGTGAATGTTTGCAATACTGCACCTTGATGATACCTACAAGACTCCATATATAAGCAAGATTAATTATACATGTTGGGATTATTGTACTTCATTTATAATCCTGATAATAGGATTAAATGAATGTTATAATGTTGTTATTAATAAAACCTGTGGTTTGAGATATCTAAGGCTATAATAGCCTTTTTACCTTTCAAGTAAAACAAAGGGAACAAAACATTAGATCTTCAATTAGACACATGTTACCTCACATAACACACCCAAGAAATAGATTGACCATGCTGTATTGCTACCACAAGAGGGTAGCATACCATAAAATAAGACAGCAGAAAAGGAATCATCCTTGATGGCTTTAAATTATGATAACTGTTATTTTCACAGTTATCACTTATTTTACAGTATACGCGCACATTTGGTACAGCCTAACAGTGTCTGTTTTCATGGATGTCAAGTGATGCTAAATGAATTGTGAGTTTATCTGATATGGGCATCATTTTAGGGGGGCAGGGGGACACGTCCTCCCACGTTATATAGGGTGGGGGACACAATATCAAATGTCCCCCATGGTTTTGAACTCGATACTTAATACAGACGATTTATTTGCAAATTTCTTAACATTATCCATAAAAATATGTATTAGGAACATCCATAGAATGTAAAAAATGTTAGGACTTCAGCGGGCTTCGCCCCCTGACCCCACCAAACTTAATACAAACGATTTATTTCCAAATTTCTTTATGTTATATACCCACAAAAAATAGTGTTAGGAACACCCTTAGAATGCAAAAATGCTAGGGCTTGAGGGGGCTTCCCCTGACCCCCACCAAGGGGCTTTGCCCACCACTCTGCCCCATGGCATAGGCGGCAAAATCACAATTTTCCTCCGACCATTTTTGCTTATTTCTTGGATCCTCCACACTCCAAAATGAAATGACGCACGTGTTATCAGACACACAAAATACAAATAAACAAGATGCCATAGGGCCCTATAATACATAAATACTTCCATAGGCTTATATATCAAAATATATTGGTATTGTAGAGTCTATAGGCATGATAAACATTTTGTGGAAAATACGCTTCAATTACATCATGTCCTAGTTAACTTTTGCATCCCAAATTATCAGGATCCGTATCTTATGTGTCCTTTTCCATACTTTTGCAGCTTCCATTTCTGTATGTTCCACTACCTTGTAGTAAATTTATACATAATTTTTTTTTCTTGTAATTTGTTTAAAACTTCTGAGTTCTTCAGTGAATTGTGATGTATCTTTATTAGCCTTTGTATCTCCTCCTTTATGCGTTCTTTGTTTTTATTCTAAATATTCTCCACGTTCAATATCTCCTGTGGTGTGACATTAAAAAGGTCACTTTGTGTTGTGTGAATGAACCTGTTTTTTAAACGTGGTTCTTAAATTCTTATTTGTGTCCTTCATAATAACAGACATATTTGGCAAATCGTAGTCTAGCATATACCGCTGATGCCTCTGGCTGGGATCATCTGTGAGGAGATTTGAAAGCCCTTTCTCTCTCTGGATCATTGTTTCAACACTGTCAAACCGTTTGGGACTTTTCTTCCCAGAGCTTGAAATACCTGCGGATGATTAAAAAATATGAGCTTTTTATTTTCTATTATATTTCTATTTCTAGTTTTTTCTTTCCACACTTTGTTTCTTGTATGTCCTTGATTCACCCAGGTTTCATCGAGGTTTATAAACAAAGCAGCGTAAATACAAACAAGCTGAAATGGAAGGACGTCTCATGGTTTAAAATTGAGCCATTGAATATTATATTTGATCGGTTAGGTACATGAGAGATAAATAAAAAATTACTTTCTCCTGTTACATAATTTTGTCTTGGCTTGGTATGTTTCAAAAAAATTCAGTTTATTATCAAACTTCAGTGGCGTAGCAATATGGTGGCATGGGTGGACATAGTTCATGGGCCCCAGGGATAAGGGGCCCCCATACATAAAGAGAAAAAAAAAGAAAAAAGAAGAATTAGAAGAAGGGAAAAAAGAAGAAGAAGAAAAGAGAGAAGAAGAAGAAAAGGGTTTTCGGGGCCCCAGGGAAAAGTGCGTTATTGTAGAAATCATGAACGATGACTTGTTGTATGTGTGGGGCCCTGTTTATAAAGTTGTGGAAAAGGTAACCTAATTCAAATAGCACCTAGAATTGATAAAGGCCTCTTAGGGTCCATCATGAGGCCCACCTGTATTATTGGAGAGCTGTCGGGCCCCCAGGGAAAAATGAGTTATTGTAGAAATCATGAACGATGACTAGTTTTATGTGTGGGGCCAAGTTTATATATTTATGTAAAAGGTGACCTAATTCAAATAGCATCAAGAATTGATAATGCCCCTTAGGGTCAATCATAAGACCCGCCTGTATTATTAGAGAGCTGTCGGGCCCCAGGGAAAAGTGAGTAATTGTAGAAATCATGAACTGGAGTGATGATGACTATTCATATGTTTAGGGCCCCCAAATGACGCGATTTGCACTTTGAAGTTATATCCCCTGAGGGTGGGCATCCCCTCAGACACCCCCATATACGGTTTATCTTTGTCGATTGCTAAATGCTAGGCTCCGAAGTACCGACGAGATTATACAGAAAAAATGCCAACGTGAAGCATCAATGCAAACAAAATCTATTGAACAAATGGCATGATTTGAATTTTAAAATTTCAAAATTTTCTATCTCCGGAGGGGTCACATCCCCCTCAGATACCCCCCCCCTCCCCGCCATCATTTGTCGATTGCTAAATGCAATTCCTGAACTAAGCTGCTCAGATATGGATGGAAAAGTGCTAATTTGACACATGAATTAGACGAAAATATATATGCACCAAAATTGCATGATTTGCACTTTGAAATGTCAAAATTTTCTCTCCTGAGGGGAACTGTCCCCTCAATTACCCATCCATATCATTTGCTGATTGCTAATTGATATGGATGAAAAAAGTGCTAACCTTAAGTATCAAATAGACACAAATATATGCACCAAATTGCGTGATTTGCACTTTAAATTTTCAAACATTGAAAATGAGGCCCCTTGCTCTTGGTAATAAGGGGGCCCCGCACTGATTATTGTCCATGGGCCCCGGATCTCCTTGCTACTCCACTGTCAAAGTTTGTCACACATTTCTTGTCTTCTTCCCTCTATTTCTAGTTTTGTCTTTCCACACTTTTTTCTGCTCTCCTTTTCATGTGTGTGCTGTGGGGAGATGGATCGGCTTTGTTTATTTTCTGTTGAAAGTCCATTAACTCTTTCTGAATATTACCAATATTACAAATCCCACCATCTTACCAGTCTTCTTAGAAAAAGCAATTCCAGACTTAATCTTGATTTCGTCATACAGAAGTGACACATTCTTTTCATGTGATGCCAAATTTTCAATGTTATAATCCTTATAATATTTTGTGTAGCATTTCATGATTGAATCACGCCTAAGTCTGGGGATGGGTACATACAGAAATCCTGACTTCCTGATTGCATTGTATGCTGATGATGATTTAGATTTCAAAGCGACATACCATTTAATAATACGGGGATGCCAGAGCATGCCTTTGGTATTTAATGCTTCAGTATTGTTTTTAGTAAATTCTTGCATGGTCTCTTTGAGAAAATTATGGCCTTCTAATGTGACGTCTACCAATTCTTGAAGAAAGTTATAACCGAAAAGTTTTTTAAGGCCATGAACTGCTTCTGAAGAATGTTTTTGCAATTTACTAGGTCTCTTGATCTGGTCCTCAGTTCATCCTCATTTAAGTGCTTCAGAGTCACTCTTGACAATACATCAGTTCTATGATCACCACTCCTCCATTTAGCACAGTGTCCCAGTGTCTTTAATTATTTTCTGTAAACTCGGCAAATGCCATACCTCTGTGGTCTGGACAGAATATCCATTGTGGCCCATTCACATTTCTGGTGGCGTATGGCTGGTGACTTGAATAGATTTCTAACTTCCTCTTCTGCAATGATTCCATCCGATGAATTTCTAAGTGTGGCCATTCCATTTGAGTTTCTGGTCCTACAAAGATCTTAAAATCCTTTGTTCCCAGTACAAAGTATGATGGACTCTAGTATGTGGAAGAAATTCATGTTTACTAACTTTGTACATGAAGTTAATGTAACTGTTGAACCATATGTAGCCCCGTTGAATATATAGGGTCCTTGAAACTCACGCTGGGCTGCTATTTCATTTTTGTTGCCAATCCAAACACCTTTCCCTTCTTTCTTTGCTGCATAATCAGGATTACCAAGAATTACATTAAACAGCACAAGAATTTCAAATGACACATATTGATGTTTTCTGGTATATTTTCCAGCTTAGAATTCGAACACAGCACCTGATATCTCTCTATAATATTTATTCTGTATTTCCTTCAGGATAATATAAGACAATGTTCAACATTTATAGTGTCCAGGTTACGAGCAGCATAACAAATATCGCTATTGGCTTGCTTCAATTTTTTATTGCTTTTCTGCTAGTTTGTATGGTGTCTGAACTAGTTTATCATTTGCTGGCATTTGCTCTTTGCTGAAATGCCAGTCATACAGTTTCAGATTGAGGTTGAACTTCTTTCATATTTTTGCTTTATAATTGAGATACAAGGGAGTTCTACATGACTCACAAATAAAATTGGGTTTAGAGTGCAATATTCTGGCAAAAGTAACAGTCCCATTCAGGGCATCGAAAAAAATTTGGCTGTCTGGGAGCATGGAGTAATTCTGAAATATTTTCTGCAAGAAATTAACTGTTTGAGCGACTTGCGGCGATTGCGAGTGGTCAGCTGTTTACCTCGAAGCCCTAGCGGGTGGGGTCCAGGGGCCCGCCAGGACCCCTGGTCAAAGAAAGAGATCAAGAGGTACTGAACACATGACAGCTATGATACAACCAGCAGTGCTTGTGTACACATCATCAGATGTGTAATGAAATCATATGCAGGGTTAGTTGTTCCCTAGCTTGTCTTGAAATCACTCCAGTTTTCCAAGAGGCAGTGAGAAGAGGACCATCATCTTTGATATTTCGAAGTCAACCCAAAATCATTGTGAATTTGCGAATGATGTAAGTTTTAATAATATAAAATACAAATGTTATGAATGAATTATTCAATTTCATCATTAAAAAACATGGAAAAAGTGCCGTTTAGGGCATCAGATTTTTTTAAGAACACGCATGCATTAGTATGTCTATAAGACTTACTAGTAAGCCAAATATGATTTCATGTATTCGACTTACTGGGCAGACTGGGCGCCATTGAACAATGGTTAATTTTGCCAATATTTTCTCATTTTGAACAACTCGCATCATGAAAAATGTGCTCTTGCGAGTCTTTTAAAAGTTGTTTGCATTCTTTTAAAAGGTGCTTTCCCTTGAGAATGTGTTTAAAAATTCATGAAAATTGTGGTTTGAAAGAAACACATTTTTTTGGTAAAATAAAATTTTTTTGCTTACTTCCGTCCCAAAATTTCAAAACAATAAAAGAGAATTTGTAAAATAAAATTTGTTGCCTGCCTTCCTTCCTTCCTAAACTTTTCCAAGTATGTTACCGCAAACAAACAATTATTTTTACTTTGCCTTACCGGCAAATCACCCTCATATAAGATTTTTGTAGAAATTTATGACAATGATCAGTTGCTCGTGTCTTTCAACTATTTTAACAGTTTATTGAATATAGATGAATGTCACATTTTATGACCAAAAAAACAAATTTTCCTGCAGCATCTATCTAAATTTGAAAATTTGTGACCTCCGTATGCAGCTGAGATGCAGTGGTCGTTGGACTGTACCAAAACCCTACAAATAATGCAAATCACGGTAAACGACTAATCGAATGTGCTTCTGACATACAGCTAATAACATTTTAGGCGAAATTTATACTTACTGTGATTTATTGCTAACGTTTACTGTTATAATAAGACTGAATCAAACTTCACAAAAGTCACGTGGCAATCGAATTTGCTGACGCACACGAGAAGGGTAACCCACGAGATGCACACCGGACTGATCGTGCATGGAAAATGACTGAATTACTACTCAAGCTCTGACATGCCTCGACTCGTGAAGACGCGACGAATCCAGAGCCCGGGGATGGCACTTAAAATAAAATCGTGTTAGATGGCCCTGTTATAGTAGCCTCTACTACTTCTAACATGAAAAATAGGAAACTCTTAGGTTAGTTTCGACAAGCAAAACTAACATATTATCTTGAAATTTGCGCAAAACGCACATTTTTTTATGTTTAGATTATCAAAAACCTGAGATATTATCTCAACAAAAGCACACTGGATATTGAATGTGAAATTTCTTTTGGTGGCGTAAAGTGAGGGAACAATGGGAGGAGGTTTGTGAATGGGGAAAATATGAGTTCTGGTTCCTAAAACTGACCCACGAAAAATTTCCGTGGGTCCGTTGCATTTTTTAGGGGGGGGAAGTTTTGGGACATGATGTTCAAGGTACAAAAAGTAGGTCCTCTATGAATATTTGGGAAGGCTGTGGCCACCATGATTTTCATTTCTTCTTCCCCCTCTTCTTTTGTTTACGCTTACATGTTTTAAACATTTTTACGGGCCCCCAAAGACCATGGGCCCCGGGACAAATGCCTACTTTGTCCCCCCTGGGCATTTGTCCCCCCTGGACGTGATACCAAAATAGGCAATTTCAAGATTTTAAGGGTCTATATCCCCTGTCAGGCTGGCTCAGAGTGCCTTTTTCAGCGTTGCTGTCACCGAGACTGTCACCAAAAAACCACTTATTTTTTACAATTGTATGTGCTCTCACCCAAAGACCCCATGATTTTTTTTATATCTTTCTCTCACCGAATTTCTCTTCACGCGCATGATTACCATAGTTCAATAGATGAGTGCCCCCCGGACCCAGAGACAAATCACAACCCACGACATAATCGTCGCGTCTTTTTTACTCCGCAAAAGAAATGAGGCCATAGTTGCGGCAGACGACAAAACATTTGCAATTGAATTGAGGGTGGAAGGGGGGGAATGACGTTACAAATTTTACATTTCAGGCCATATAATCCTAACAGAAGAACTCTAAAACTACACGGACTTGTGGTTAGCCTATTTATATGTTGACTAAAATATCAGGCATGAAAATCATGAAAACATCATACAGCTAATCAACTACTAATTTATTAAAGGGACTGGCCTAATCATGTCCGCTGATTTTCTGACTATATATTTTTCTCACATGTATCGATAGTAGGCCTACATGATTAGCCTATAGGCACTACTAAGGTTTTCTCAGAAATGCAGTTGCTTACAAGTTACCGCGAGATTACGATTAGGTCTACAGGCCTATCTATAGAGTCTACGCTATAAAATAGGCCTACAGCAGACGCGGATGTACCATCAAAGTAGGCCTTGAGAATCAAATTTTATCAAAAAATTGCCACTTTTGTCATTTTTCATGAAAACTATTTAAACGGAAAGTTATGAGACCAAATTAGTCCTATAGGCTAGGTCTATTGACAAATAGATGAAATAATGTATCAGACCACAGGAGGCTAACTTAATCATTGGGGCATGATCTAGCTAGGCCTACACGAAGTGCTGATCCAGATGCAAACCATTCTCGGAAATCATTCATCTCCAAGGTCCACCTCTTGCACGTACGCCTAGGCCCTATAGGCCTACGCATAAGCCTACAAAAGTGTTGTGCGGCAGATCCGTAACTGACCCGGATCTATAGGCCTACATGGTAGTCACAGTCTAAGACTTCTGCAAAGCAATTTACATAGATCCGTTTTCATCTGGATTTGCACTCATGTAGGCCTACGTGTAGATTGCTCCTTTGTTTGGTCTATCCCCCGCCGGAGCATATAGGCATACGCTATTTGAGATCATACGGAAACTTGACAAAATGATTATTAGACTAGACTATTGTGCTGTTTGGACAATTTTAAGTGTTTCTACATTAGGCCTGGGACTTTTCGGGTAATTAGCTACCTGGGTAGTAAACAGTTCTTGAGATTTAAATCAATGTAAATTTTAAACACCCATTCGGATGTTGTGTCATTTTTACTTTTTTGAATTTTGCCCTATTTTTGATTTTCATGCCAAATAAGGTCAAAAAATGACCAAAAATGGAAAAAAGTGAATTTTGACCGTATTTGGCATGAAAATCAAAATATAGGCCAAAATCTCAAAAAGTAAGAATGACGCAAGATCCGAATGGGTGTTTAAAATTTAAATTCCCATTCCTAGGTCATTTTTTCAAAAAAATGTTATTTTTAGCTTGGTTGGAAGCCCAAATGGCCAAAAAATGTGTTTTTTGTGATTTTCTCAAAAAATGTGATTTTTGGCCAAAAATCAACATTACCATCATGTTCCTTGTATTAACTTTAAGCAATTTGTTCAAAAGTTATGGTACAAAATAAATTTGCAAAAACGTAACATAGAGTAAGGTGCATACACCCCTTAATGTTGCTCAGGATGTCCTAAAGTACTTCCATACCAAATTTCAGGTCAATCGGAGCAATTTGATAATTTGACCTTTGACCCCCTTAAGACACCCTTAATGACCTCGGATGATTTTAAAAATGTGTTTATGTTGCTCAGGATGTGCTAAAGTACCTGCATACCAATTTTCAAGCCAAGCAGAGCATTTTGATGATTTGACCTTTGAACTTTGACCTTTGGGGTCAAAGGTCATATAGATTTGTTCAGCATATTTTTGCAAATCTATCTGTGCAAGTTGAATAATTATACCACCTTGCACTTAGCAGATATTGATTTTTGATGATTTTTTAAAAGTTGACCTTTCTGGTGACCTTTGACCCCTATGAAAGGGTCGGACGTCGAGGTCACCATGACAACTTTTGATCGCTGTTTCAAGACGAAAAATTTGACACCTTAAACTTTGAAATCGGACAAAGTTGACAATTTGACCTTCCCATTGACCTTTATTTTGACCTTTGACCCCAAGGAAGGGTCGGACGATGGGTCACCGTGGACACTTTTAATCGTTGACCAAAGGCGAACAATTTGACACCTCAAACGTCGAAATCGGACAAAGTTGAAAATTTGACCTTTTTTATTTGACCCCTGTGCCTCCATATGACCCCAGATATTTTTTTCATCTGATAACTTTTGTGGACAATGTGAAGACGTTTCATGTCCCCAAGTTTCATGACAATACCTTGTAACGTACTTGAGTTGAAACTTTTTTGGTGAAAATCGATTTTTGACCTCAGATGACCTTTGAGGTCACATGGGTCATGTGACATAATTGGGCTGGCCCATTGCTACTTTGGACCAAGTTTGAAGAAAATTGGCCAAAGGACTTAGGAGATATGGCTGATCAAAGTGTTGAAAGAAAGAAAGAAGAAAGCTATTGTGCTCAAAGAGCACGACCATTTGTGATGAGAAAGGGTCTTGGAAATTTGACCTTTGACCCATGAACTTTGACATTTGGGGTTGAAAAGAATTGTTAAGTATAATTTTATCACTCTATCTGATCAAGCAAAATCATTATACAACATTGCACCTGGTAGATATTGATTTTTGATGATTTTTTAAAATTTGACCTATCTGGTGACCTTTGACCTCTAAGAAGGGGTCGGACGTCGAGGTCACCATGGCAACTTTTGATCGCTGTTTCAAGACGAACAATTTGACACCCTAATTTATGAAATTGAACAAACTTGAAAATTTGACTTTTGACCCATAAACTTTGACCTTTGGGGTCAAAGGTCACCTAAATGTGTTCAGTAATTTTTTTACAATCTATCTCTGCAAGTAGAATAATTCTGTCACCTTTAACTTAGCAGTTACTGATTTTTGATGATTTTTGATAATTTGACCTATTTTGACCCCTGTGACCCCATTTGACCCCTGATATTTTTTTCACCTGATAACTTTTGTAGGTAATGTCAAGGGGATTCATGTCCCCAAGTTGCATAACAATACCTTGTAATGTACTTGAGTTGATGAAAATCGGACTTTGGAGATATGGCTGATCAAAGTGTTGAAAGAAACAAGAACTAGAGCTTGACCATTTGGGATGGTAAATTTGATTTACTTGATGATGATCAATTTGACACCTTATTTTTGAAATTAAGCAAAGGTAAAATTTGACACTCCTCTTGACCTTTGTAAGTTTAAGAAATTGAACAAGCTTGAAAATTTGACATTATACCCCTGATTTTTTACCTTTGTGGTCAAAGGTCACCTAGAATTGTTCAGTATAATTTTATCAATCTATCTGAGCAAGCAGAATAATCATACCACATTGCACTAAGCAGATGTTGATTTTTGGTTATTTTTTTAAAATTTGACCTTTTTGGTGACCTTTGACCCCTAAAGAAGGGTCGAATGTCGAGGTCGCAATGACAACGTTTGATCGCTACTTCAAGATGAACAATTAAACACACTAATCAAGCTAATATTTGAAATCAGACAAATTATGCAGTCTACATATATTATTACACGATATTTTAAGGAACTTGGACAATCAGCAAGAAAATGGAAGATCGTATAAACGGGTGCTACACTCAACTTTTACGAAGAGTGCTCAACATCGATTGGAAGGATCATATTCCAAACACCACAGTATATGGTGATATCCCTCCAATATCTTCAACAATCAGGCAACGCCGTTATGTTTTGCTGGACACTGTATCCGCACCACCGACCAACCCATCTCCCATTTGATTTTCTGGACTCCTCCGGGTGGGAAATCAAGCAGAGGCAGAAGTCCCCTTCAGTACACTGACACCATCAAGAGCGATCTCAATCTAGATCTACAAGAGATCCAGTATAACATGCATGGCAGGGAAATCTGGTTCGAACATGTTGCAAGTGCTTCTTCCATTCCGTCCACGGACGACCGATGATGATGATGAAGGAACAGTAGCCTTAAATTACATTTTGGCTGTGGCTTACTCTCAGTATACGCCAGTATGACTACTTGCATCTTGTATAAATCGAAATTGATAGATAGATAGAGAAAAAAAAGATTTAAGCAAAAATTGTTTAAATGTTAAAGATAGATAGAGAAAAAAAAAAGATTTATGCAAAAATTGTTTTAATGTTGACAATTATATGAATATGCAAATTATATTAATTCAAAAATTAAACTTTAAAAAAAATTGAACGGTCAGCAGTGGATTTGAACAAGCAATCTTCCGCGTCTCGAGCAGTAACTCTGACCACTACACCAGCGGTCCTTTTTATCAAATGGCGAAAATAAAATCATTATAGTAATGCAGGCGCGCATCACTTAATATTACGAGCGCATTAATCTTTACATATTTTGACGGCGCACACCAGTGAATCACTCCACAAATGGTGGGATATTGGGTAATAGTCCTTAAATTTGAATGTATATTAGTCATTTTTGGACTCAAATTAAATTGTAGTTAGCTCAATGAGGAATTTTAAAAGTGAAAACATACGTGCACATTTTGATAATGGTTTGTTCCACAACCAAGTCTTAAGTTTGTTGTGTCTGAGTCACATGACCATGGCATATACACTGTAAAAAAAAAATTTCATTTTTGTGTAAATTGTGTTTTTGACCTGCAGTGACCCCAAATGACCCGGTATTGAATTCTCCCCCATAACTTTTGTGAAGGGTCTTATGCTATATCATATGCATGAATCACGTGACTCTGCTACCTAACCTGGTTGAGTTGAAACCTTTTTTGTAAAAAATGAACTTGTGACCTCTGTGTGACCCCAAACCTACTGTGGACCTGATGTATGACAGGGCTTCTAGCAGGGATGACTGTGACCAAATTTGGTTGAAATTGGCTGACAGATGCCGGATTTATAGCATTGTTTGGTATTTTCTTTCTTACCAGTAAGAAAGAAAATACCGCTAGAGCTTTGTGCTCTGAGAGCACGACCATTTGGGATGGTAAATTTAATTGTTTACCTTTGGGGTCAAAGGTCACCTAAAATTGTTAGGTATAATTTTTTCAATTTATCTGTGCAAGCAGAATAATTACAACCCATTGCATTTGGCAGATATTTGATGATTTTTTTTAAGTTTGACCTTTTTGATGACCTTTGACCCCTAAGAAATGGTCGGACGTCGAGGTCACCATGGCAACTTTTGATCGCTGCTTCAAGACGAATAATTTGACTACTAATTTATGAAATTGAACAAACTTGAAAATTTGACCTTTAACCCATGAACTTTTACCTTTGGGGTCAAAGGTCACCTAGAATTGTTAAGTATAATTTTATCAATCTATCTCAGCAAGCAGAATAATTATACCACATTGCACTTGGCAAATATTGATTTTTGATGATTTTTGACAATTTGACCCTTCTGGTGACCTTTGACACCTTAGAAGGGGTCGGACGACGAGGTCACCATGACAACTTTTGATTGCAGCTTCAAGACGAACAATTTGACACCATAATTTTTGAAATTGAACAAACTTGAAAATTTGACCTTTGATATATAAAGTTTGACCTTTGGGGTCAAAGGTCACCTACATGTGTTCAGTAATTTTTTTGCAATCTATCTGTAAATGTAGAATAATTCTACCACCTCTTACTTTAAAGTTACCGATTTTTGATGATTTTTGATAATTTGACCTTTTTGACCCCCGTGACCCCATTTGACCCCAGACATTTTTGCTACCCCATAACTTTTGTAGGCAATGTCAAGAGGATTCATGTCCATAAATTTCATGACCATACCTTGTAACGTACATGAGTTGAAACTTTTTTAGGGAAAACAAGTTTTTTTTACCTTAGTTGACCTCAGATGACCTTTGAGGTCACCTGGGTCACGTGACATAATTGGGCTGGCCCACTGCTACTTTGGACCAAGTTTGGTATAAAATTGGATTCTATGAGCCCAATACACAAATTTATTGGTCGAGCTATGAGTTGAAAAAAGTATTTGTCGAGACGAAGTCGAGCCCTAATATTTTTCAACTCATAGCAAGACCAATAAATTTGTGTATTGGGCTCATACATGCTTTTAGAATCTTGTGCCCTATATCACTATACACATTTTATTTAAATTAAATAAAATAATACTTTTAAATTACGTACTTACCAATTTTTCAATCCAGTATTTCCACAAGGTATCATGTAAACAACAATTCAAACAGTTCAAAAAGTTCCAAAATTCGTAAAAATATCCAACTTCAAAAAGTTCCAAAATTCGTAAAAATATCCAAGTTCAAACATTGTAACATATTTACAGCAATTTTTCTTTTTCCTTTAGTTTTGATTGTAATTATAGTTAATTGTGACTTGGCAGTTGTTGAATGTGAATGGCTGTGGTTGAATTTGCCCTCGATGAAGTGCGAGAAGTAGATTGTATTATTGAAGCACCTGGTTGAGACTGAGCCTGAATAGCTGGTTGCAGATCCACGGTAAGCTCTTCAAGCATTTCTAACTGTGAGCTACTCAAAATCGGGCTGGTTGGTATGTCAAATTGAAATTCTGGCTGTGGTTGCGATTCATTGACATTGGTATCCTGGGGAACAAGCTTATGTTGAGATTTCGTCTCCGTATGACTACCGGATGTTGAAGGTTTATCACTTTCAGGTTGATTTACTTCACAACCAATTGAAGATGAGAGAGCATCGGATAATTTTTGTTTTTTGGCATCGTTTGGTCGTCCAACATAGCTACGAATGCTTTTTTCATTGCGATGGCCTGTGACGTTGCATATATCCCTGGATGCAAAGCCATTTTCGTCTAGCAAAGTGATGCAGGTTGTGCGGAGGCTATGGTTTGTATAGCGCCGAGACAAACTGGCAGCAATAGAGAGTTTAGACATCATGTTCCCAATGGATTTTTCTCCCATTGGTGCATTTTTATACCATGGTTTGTCCGCTTCACATGGTACAGAGTTTAAAGGCACTTGAAAAAAAGCGTTATTCAAAGGGTTGAGCTTGGACAAATATTTCTCGAATGAACGTACTGGGCAACTCTCTCCATCTGTAGCATACATTCGTCCTCCATCTATTCGAGATTTCATGTCATTTTCTCTTATCTTTTTGGTCATTTCATCCTTAGCTTGAAATACATACCGCCTTCCTTTGCTGTCTTCCGCAATGGCGAAATGATCTTTCTCTAATTTTCGTAAGTTCTCTCTGCCCCTTCTACAAATGTAGAGCATTAACTCAAAAAACACCTTGTATTGCAAACCAGACGGTGAATTCTGATCAAATACGTTCGATTTGTATAGTTTATCAATGTCATTTTCATCTATGGGTGGATAACTGCAAGTAAAACCGTATCCCTCTCGTTTTAAATTGGCAGTCTTAGCAGTAAATGCTAAGTTAGCCTGAGAGAACACTGGTTCTTTCAATATGTCTATTATTTGTCCACATTTTCTCAAATGACGATTAATTGCAGATCTGATATTAATCAACGAACCTGTCTTGTAATTTTCCCCATCTTCGCGCCGTACTTCGACGTAAAATGTCTTCAATATTTCTGCGAGTCGCTCTTTTGTAAACTCCTCGAAGTTCGTATCCAATGATTTGCTGTCCAAATATGAACGAAATATTTTCACTCCGACGGCCGTACTTTTCTGCGTATGAGCACTATCCTTAGCATTGATTAAATCTTGCAACTCCTCCTCATTAATAGTCGCAAATCTTCCAGAATTCGCCATTTTTACAGCATTTTATTAAGCTTAACCGATCTGATCGACAAATAAACAAATCTCAATGACATGACCTGACCGATGAAATCGTTTGCTTTCTTCTTCCGGTGCGTTTACTAGCCTCAATGCATAAATCTATTGGTGGCGCTATTGCACCATTTCGTACAGTGAACACAGCGTGCATAAGATGATCGGGCACACAAATTTAGGGCCCAAAGTGTGGAAATATTTGGATCGTCTTGGAATCCAAAGTTTTGATGGATTGTAAATAATGATGAAAAGTGTTGTTTTTATTGGTTTCACAACATGTGTATAGTGATATAGGGCGGAAGATTCTAATAGCATAATAATGATGACAATCGGTCAAAGGACTTTGGAGATATGGCCATTCAAAGTGTTGAAAGAAAGAAGAAAGAAAGAAACGGCGCAAAACAGACCATTTGGGATTTTGAATCCCAAATGGAAAGAAACGGCGCAATACAAGCCATTTGTGATTTCATCACAAATGGAAAGAAAGAAACAGGTGAGAAACAGAACCCTGCCAAAGCCTTTGGCAGGGTAAACATTTGTACCATCTAGAACAAAAGCTTTTAAATTACTTAAATATTATGAAGAGATTCATGTCGTGTGACCGCGTATTAAAAATACAATTTGACAATCCCTCTGGCACCAATTATGTTACTTTATCACAGTGCTAGTCGACTTGTGGCGCACGCTCTAAATTTTGCAGTTTGATTATACAAATATAAATGACTGGCCCTTTGATACTTAAAAAAATACATTGAAGTTTGACACCTTAACTTAACTGAAGTACATTCATATTTTCATGATAGACAGCTATATCAGCAACGTTGTCGTTTAATATCTGTTTCTTGTTGGTTGTTCTTAGTACATTATCAAAGTGGACTTTCACACACTTTTTGCCTGATGGTCTCACCCATACATAATCAGGAACAACTATCTCTACAACCTGGGTTGGAATAAGTTCCACAAAGTCAGACATAATCTGCCATGCTGTCAGGACAGTCATACCCTTGTTCAAGTCTGAAGCTTTTAATGACAGTTTTTCTGTAGGTACAGGACAATCCTGGGGTGTAACTGTGCATGTTCTTTCCTCAGATGCCAAGGACTTTACTGTATACGTGTCTGAATCTTGACTTATAACTTTACCTACATACAGGGTTTGCTTTCCAACTTCTCTTTGTCTTGATCTGAAAACTACATTGACACCGACATCAATGGTTTTGGGTCTTGCCTTCCGTTTTCTTTGATATCCTTCTTTAAAGTAACTTTTCCTCTGTCCGCGTTTTCCTTTTTCGTTTAATTTCCTGGGATACTGCTGTTTTGAATCCAGCGATGGTTCATCTGCTGTTTCTTCCATGTTTAAATGGAGAGGACAGATGTCCCACGTAGTCAATTTCTCAGATTCAGCCCAATATCACTCGCTAGTTGATGTTACCTGTGAATGGTAAACACATTTAAACAGACAATTTAGTTTTGATTGTAAGCTGGTAGAACTTGGATTTACGCGATGTGTAAAATATGTCCCCATCAAATGTGGAAATCAGTATTGCATAAAATGACTCCTACATGTTAAGACATCCTAAATGATGAGAATAATGACAAATATAATTAAATGAAAATATAATTATGTTGTGTGATTTATCATATTTTCACCGATATATTGGCGTTTTTGTCAGACAATCCAAAAACTAAACCATGTCGGACGGAAATGCAATTTAACAGTCAAGTTAGCTCAATCGTGCAGAAGGTCCCGAGTTCGATCCCCGCTGGTCCAAAAATTGAGTGTGCTTGAAATTTTTTTTGGACAAGGAACTATCTGCTAATTGTCTCGTGGAAACCCGTACGAAACTCGAGGAGCTGATCTGGGCAGCGATGGTGCATATGTGGTCTGATCAAGGTTCAGCGCCCCTAGAGGTTATCACAGAACCTGAAATGATGCTTGGTGTGGAATGGAGCTTATTTGGGCCACAGTTTGAAATTTTTTTCGTAAACTTCTTGAAATTTTACTTTGCTAATTATTTTTGGAGAAATTCCGTCCGATATGGTTTGAAGACTACAGTTGATAAAACAAAGAAAATCTTTATTGTTAACAATGTATGTGGTAAATAGGGGAGACTATCAAGTTATTAATTGGCCTATTCTTAAATGGACCTGCTATCCTACCCAGACTGATTTCTTTTTCAAGCTTTTCTCTTGCTTTGACTGGATTTTGAACAGTTGATTTTAAATTTGTAGCATCTGTAAGTTGTCTATCCCCTATGTAACCCAGTTTAAACCCATTGGTAAACCCTTCACACAAAATGGTTGCTGACTTTTTATCTGGGTAATCCTTGATAATTGATTCTAATTTATTAACATTTATGGGGGATTGATATTTGCAACACACGCACCTAGGATTCCCGGGGCAATTATCGGCTTTATTGACATTTATAACACCGTCTGACACGCTTGGTGGCACACCATTACATTTTTGTTTGCTTGCATTGATTGGCATTATGACCTGTTGTGTGACATCGCACAATTGTGTTGAAATTTACAATTTGCTCTTTAGCATCCAGATGCATTGAAGGCAAAGCATAATTGCCCCATTGGCCCTCTGTTGACATTTTGTTTTGGTTGAGCGGACTGATTTGGAATTGGGCTGTTTGATCGAGGCTTATAGAATTGAGGTCTACAAAAACTACTGCCCAAAGTATTGTTGGTCATTGAGAATGTTCTAAATGCTTGGGGTGTCGGAGATGCGACATACAATGTCCACAATTCATTGTCAATTGTAGCCCATGACCTGAGTGGATTCGATTTATGACGCAATCGAAAATGATAGTCATATTCTCTCCACCCCTAACCTTTATACCGTGCTGCGGCAGATCTGATGATATACGCATATTTTAGCAATTCCTGAGTACGGAATGGATGACCTGACAAATAAATGGCCGAATATACTAAAAATGCAGATGTCCATGTATGTATGGACGTAATCTTTCATTAATTCCTACAAACTTGCCATTGCAGGTGGCCTTGTATGTTAGAGTGAAATCATTTGCTTGTGAATAGGATCTATCTAATTCTAGTAACTGAATAAAATCAATATACTCGCTTTTGATTATTTTCTCTTTTATTTTTGGCTGTATGTCAGAACCTAAGGGAGAACAAACTGACACCAATGGTGTTAAATTCAAGTTTGGATTATCAGGGAGTGTACCAATAGCACTGTTAATGCTCGTCGTAGAGGTACTGATGGGTACATGTACGCTGCTAGTTGACATTATATTACCATGATTACTAGAACTTGTGTTAGTCATGTTAGTACTTATAACATTGTTAATCTCAATTGTGCTTCTTGGCACAATATTCCAAGGGAGAACATTCTGATCCATTAACATACTGTTACCAATACTACTCCCGCCCGCTGCAAATTGCCCACCATCGCCGCCGAAGTATGAAGTTTGGTTCCCAACGCCGTTTCCACCACTCGCTGCCGGTACGTCTCGCACACTCACTGCCGGAATGTTCCCCACACTCGCTGCTGGTTCGTTACGCACACTAGCTGCTGGCACATTTCCCACAGTTGTCAGCACATTTCCCGCTCTCGGAATGCTTCCCACACATGCTGCTGGTACATACCCCGCACTCTCTGATGGTATATTCCCCAATGTCATAACATTAGCATATTTATTCCTGTCTCAAAGCTGCCTGTCTGGCCTCTACCTCTGCAAGCTCCTGTCTAACTTCCGCAAGCTCTTCATTCATTTGACGCCAGCTTGAAGCAGTTGGAGGTCCTCTCTGGGGAGTTCCTGATGGCCTGGATCTTTGAGCTGCAGCTGTGGCAGCTCTGGTTGCCAATCTAGCAGAGTGTCTCTGTGGTTGAGCTCCTCTTGCTCTTGCCAGTGTTATTGGTGATGATGGTAATGTAATATCCGTAAAGTCCTTAAGTCCTGTCGTGAGAGTCGTCGTATGGTGGTAGTGGATAAAGTCTGGATATGGTCTTGCTAGCATGAATTTGGAAATAGGACTGATTTGACAGAGTTTTATTTTTGTACATTGACAATGATCAATCGATATTGGTTACTAAAAACGTTAAATGGATGACCCACTGTTGAGCTGTCAAATTGGCTACTGATCGCCGCTAGGCATTGTGAGACTACACACACGCCCCACAGTTACGAGGAAGATTCTAATTGGCTGTTGGCTTGACCACGTAATAAACAAAGCCAGAACAAAGGCTAATCCCGCGAAAGTGTGACATATTTAAACTTTAATGGATGACCATAGCTATTACACAGTTCAATGTGTGGAGGAAACAGGGGGACTTGGGCCTGAACAAATTGCCAAAACAATTGGGTTTTTATGCGTGGCACCAAAACCTTATTTTGCATTATTTCATTTTATTTCTATTTACTTATTTCATTTTTAACTCCTAAAATTAGCTCATATTATCACCTAAATTGATTTTGAAAAATTACCACTAAAACAAATTTCGTTTTGTAGAAAAAACACCTGATTCTTGTAACTTAAATACTTTAATAAATTGTGTGCATCAGCTGATGTTTGAAAAAATATGCCTTTTGTAGCAGCCTTTATTTCAACTTGAAAATAGAAAATGAAATAAATATTGACCATGCTCTAATGAATTTGCTGTTACCTGTGTGCGATAGGTCTGTCAGGTTGTGATTTGCTAAATCTTTGTCAAACTCTGCTGTTAAAAGTCCTAGGCATAGTAAGCGACCCTTCGTTCATCAGAGTCCTTTTTTCTACATTTCACCTATCTGTTTCACCAATCTTGTGTACTGTTTCACCAATCTTGTCAAACATCTTTTTCCATACTTGTGTTTCCTCCTAAAAGCAGTATACCTTCAGAAAGGGCAGTAATATACCGCAATGTGTACAGATCTTCATTAGGCCTATTATTTGTTGACATAGTCCCAACTCTTCTCATATTAGCATTTATCAGAGTAGTCACATGTCCTCTATGTTCAGAATCTGCTGCATTTGCTGACACAGATCTAGTATTGTTCACTGTCTTTACTGGGACGACATTCATCATGTTCATGACGATAGGCTCTATCTTGTGCCACACATTTTTTATCAAATTTCGATTCTGTCTCTTATTATTTTATTCATCAATACATGTTGTCTTTGGTCTATTGGCTTGTTCTTTATCTCTGACATATCATTTTTAATGTCTTGTATTATTGATTCCTGCGTGAAAGGCCTAGGTGCTAATCCCCTGCCATTTACAGCATCTATGATGATAATTATTTTAACTCATTTGGTCTCAGTCTTGTCTCAGATGTCAACATTCTGCATCCTAGAAGGCCTGTTGTTGTTTCCAATATTGAGTTGAAACAAAGCTAAGCTCACTGAAACATTACTTTATAGCTAACATCTAAAATTTTTACAACAGTATAACATTGATCATACTATACTTGGGTGCTTGAGCAGGTTGTCTTTGAACATTCTGTTGTTCCGCTTGCTGTTCTGCATTCTGCTGAGAGTTGGCTTGCTGTTGTACATCCTCTTGTTCCGCTTGCTGTTCAGAATCCTGCTGAGGGTTGGCTTCCTGCTGTGTACATCTTCTTGTTCCGCTTGCTGTTCAGCATCCTGCTGAGGGTTGGCTTGTTGCTGCTGTGCATCTTCTTGTTCTGCTTGCTGCTCTGCATTCTGCTGAGGGTTTGCTTGTTGCTGCTGTACATCCTCTTTTTCTGCTTGCTGTTCAGCATCCTGCTGAGGGTTAGCTTGTTGCTGTTGTTCATCTGGTTTGCGCTACTGTTGACCACCTTGAGCATCCTCATCATCTTGTGAGTCACTTTCTCCATCCCCATCTGTTAAATCTCCTGCAGTCCCACCATCACCTCCTACATTAGAGAAACAGTGCAAAAATGACCTTTGAATTTTAATTTACTTAAACGATTCCAAATTTACGATACATTGCAATACAATAAGGAAAGTTTGTAACTTTATGAAATCACAATTGGGAATTGGGAATGTTTGTTATATAAGTCACCTTTACTTCCTTAAGTTTAGGGCCAGTCAATGAAAATCTTTAATCTACCTGGACTAAAAGTCAAAATTGAGAATCTTTTGGAATTTTTAGAACGTTCAAGGAAATTTTCTTTTGTCAAATTCAGTAAGCTGGATTCAAAGTATGCCCTGGAAACACCATTTTTGGATTCCTTGAACAGTCCAGGCAACAAACCTAATCAGGTTCGCGAACCTAATTAGGTTCGGTTGAACCAGATTTGGATCGGAATTTGGTGTTTTTGTGGGTTTTTCTTCCCTGGTGAGTTTATTTGAGGTTTGGATAAACTTTTCTTACCATTTTCTTAACCTTTAAGATATTGCCTAAAAATCTGGTGTGAGTTTTTAAATATCTGTCGTGAGGTTATATGTAAATTAAGACAATAGAATTAATTAGATTACGAATCAATATTATGTAAATTATTTTAAAACTTTTTCAACCAAAAATATAACATTATTCACTAAGAACAATTATATGTTGCTAAAACAGCAAAAAATAGTATCTATAATAGTTAAAATTAGGTTTAAAATTTGAATCTAGATGTAAAAGTGCAATGCATTGTGGGAATTTTTGTTCCAAATCTGGTTCAACCGAACCTAATTAGGAACCTGATTAGGTTTGTTGCCCGGACTGTTGAAGAAAATGCTCTTCAAAAGTGTATACTTTTCCTGATAAGTAAAACATTTTCAAGTTGTGCGCTTTCAACTTTGCAAAGGTGTATTTTCTTGGAATTTTGAGCATGATACGTTGCTAAGGCTTGACATCCAAAGACATTCGCTCATCCAAAAGACATTTGCTCACGATATTCACGATCAAAAATAGAGGTAAAATATTGCTTACAATCGATGTTATTATTATTTAAATCCATAATAACATCAATTTAACCAATATTCAAGCATTGAAAGTACCATTACCTCTCAATTTGACAGAAAAAGTCATAGTGGACATCGGGAGAGAATGTCTCTCAGGTGAGCAAATGTCTTTGGACGTCAAGCCTAAAAGAACATATGACGTATGGTCAGGTCAAAAAACCTCAAGGATGGGTTTCAGTGAATTTTCAATGTAAATTATGGAGAAAAATAGTGAAATACATTTGTCATAATATAGTATGGTATGCATCTTGTTTCTCCTGGTTTTCTTCTTCATCAGCTCAGTACCAATGCCAAATCCACTGTCATAGTGCAATGTATGTGCCCATTAGTTGTATTTGCTCATTTCACTATATCCTAAGACTTAACATAAGCAAAAAGCTTTGTGCACAGCATGGTAAGGTCATCGTTGAGATACACCTTTGCACCACCAAACCATGGTTTTTCTTTAAATTCTTTCTGCTTTTCATCATCTCTTTGGAGTTGTGTGACACGAACCTGCATAACACTTGTTTGGATTCTCCATGAGACTTGCCTACTCTGTGGACCACTGATATTTCATTGCATTGTAAGTGCACTTCAATTGCCTCGGCAATATCCATAACAGCCTTTACCAACTGGTCGTCATTATTCCCTACCTCATCAGGAATTCCACTGATCCTGATCGACTTGCGTCACACGTACTGGTCAACTCTATCACAATCAAACTTGTTGGTTAGCACCAAACTTTAGATTTGTTGAAGTTTAGTATCATCTCTCTTTATTTCGTTCTGAAGAACTTCAACCGTTTTCATTGTTGAGACGGTAACTGGTGCTGATATGGATGATATCAGCAACGGAACAAGTTCCTTGAACAAGTTCCTTCATGAGATTATAACCAGCTATGTAAAAGGGCTCTCCAAGGTCTGACTGAACACTTCTGAGTAAT
>JXSR01S004812.1:30209-43739 GCA_000969725.1 Ophiothrix spiculata
TCAAGGGGATTCATGTCCCCAAGTTGCATAACAATACCTTGAAATGTACTTGAGTTGAAACTTTTTTAGTGAAAAAACGTTTTTTTGACCTTAGTTGACCTCAGATGACCTTTGAGGTCACCTGGGTCATGTAACCTAATTGGGCTGGCCCACTGCTACTTTGGACCAAGTTTGATGAAAATCGCCCAAAGGACTTTGGAGATATGGCTGATCAAAGTGTTGAAAGAAAGAAGAAAGAAGAAAGAAGAAAGAAGAAAGAAGAAAGAAAGAAAGAAAGAAACGGCGCAAAACAGACCATTTGTGATTGCATCACAAATGGAATAAGATCTTGTTTGACCTCTGCAGAAATCTTAGCACACTCGTCATAAGATGGGGCTATCCCCCATCCTTCATCTAAATACAATACCATAAAATGACCTTTGTACCTCCAATGCTTAATTAATGGCCTCAAGCATTTTGTGAATATGTACGGTGCTGAAGAAAGACCAAAAGGTAGAACTTGGAAAGAAAAGAATCTTTCAATACCGTTAATCATCCAGGAGAAGCTGAGGAATTTAACGTGACCTGGAAAAATATCTAAATGGTGATATCAAAATTAAACATGAAATAATCCTTATTAAAATAATCAAGGGCAACTTCCTAGCCTTCAAACTTAATCTTCTGCTTCCAAATGTGATGGTTAATATACCTCAGATCAAAAATTAATCGATTTTTACCTGTACCTTGTATTGAAATAGATAAGGGGTTAATACTATATGGTTTAATTAATGTCTCCACAATAAGGTTCTTGTCCAGTAAATCTAATACTGCTTCTATATAACAAAAGAGTCATTGTCCAACGCTGATCTGTTTTTTTTGAAAACTGCAGGTACTGGCGTAGAAATAAAAGGTATTCTGTAACCAAACTTAATGGTCAATAATATCCTGAGGAGCCTGAATTTGTTTCCAAAAATTCAGGTTAGCTTTCATTCTGCCTTTTACTATGGGTTCTGAAAAACCTTGTTCATATTCGAAAAAATTACTCAAATAAAATTCAGGATCGTACCGGTATAAGTTCTCATCTAGGGAACCCAGATTCCCTGTAGCTGTATGCACTCTGCCAAGCTCGGGCCTGTTATCAAATACAAAGATGCTGTTGCTGCTCAAACTGTTATCTTCTTGATCCGGGGGTGTACTGAAATTATCTATAAATAAAATTGAAAATTATTAATATCTGAATATTAATTTTCGGTTCAAGTCAAAATTCTCTATGACCTTGTACAAAAAGGTCTCACGATATGAATCGTAATATCCGCCCCACGAGGGCACTACTAAATATTTTAAAACCAGAATTTTTTCTTGTACGTATATCTTTCACCCTCATTCAAACATTCAAACATAATACAAAATGTTATTATGATCTAGTATCATGTACTGATGTAGCTCCCATGCAGCTGTTAACCTTGTATGAGGTTGATTATCTCGACTACTGAGTCTACTCCGTCGAATTTCTATAAATATACACTGTAGCCTAAAACGGTTTCAGAACTATAGGCTCAACTTGCCATTTCTTTGTCTCATATTAAATCTCTCCACCATTTTATTCTGATTAGTACAGAAGTCTCACCTGTTGTAGAAAATCTTTAGTTATTAGTAAGCACTGAGTCAGAACCCGACTCATTTCTGGATGTTATTGGCTTTGTTATCTCTTGCCGGGCAATTAAATCTCCAATGCCCCTGTCTGCCACAGGCAAAGCAAAAATCTGAAGTTGCCCGTCTGCCAAATACCCTTCGATTCTGTTCTTGAACTCCTGAGCCTCGAAAAGAATAACTCCCACTCCCAGCAGAATACCTATAAGAACTATCAGGGTTTGGATAGGTACTAACGGGGCCTGGCCTCCTTCTTCTAGCGGACTGGTATGGTTCTTGTCTTCTGTATAATTACCAATTAAACACAAAACAAATACTACTAGTATTATTACAAAAATTATAAACTCACCACTCTTTCATATATCTCTCTGACAACAAATTATTAGCAGGAAAACTTTATATCGTCTGAAACTTTCATATCCATACCGAGATACGGCTCAAGAAATTGATAAACTGCACCTTGAGAATTGGTGCCTTGTGTGTCAAGCTATCTAAGCTAGACTGTATTGTAAACTGAAAAGGAAAGGTTATTCAACCCGGCAAAAACCATGTACGTTGCTAAACGTCAAAGTTCAATAGGACCCGAATTTTTAACTACAAGAACATGAATTCTGTAATATACTGATATATTTTGTCATGACAACTGCCCATCAACAATAACAATCACGGATGTGAATTTTACTGAAAAACCGCTAACAATAAGACAGTTTTACCTCGATTTTTTAGCTTTCTGTGCCTTGAGTTTTGCGGCCAATCCCGCAGATCTGATCGCATTCTTAATGCGCTTTTCATCGTCTGAATCGTCGGCAAGTGGCTCTTTTTTGTATTCTTCAACCACATTCCATCCACCGGCGTCCGAGTTGCGATCGGCTATCTTAATATTAAGTTCAGATATTGCGCCTTCCAATTCACTCTCAGCAGATGAGATGTCTCGCTTATGTAATCTTTTAGGTGCTTTGTTAATCTTGTCTTGGATCTTTGAATTAAATTTGAATTGGATTTGATGGGATTTTTTTTGAACTCGGCTTTAGTAGCTTCCAGAACCTGATCTTTTGTGTTGACTAGAGCACCATCTATATAGTTCTTTACACCATCGATTTCCAATTTCATCAAATTGGCGACTTCTGCAAGATTTACTACCTGTAAAGGTGCCTGGTTTGGAGCTTGCTGGGCTAACTGTGGTTGTTGAGGGGCTTGCTGATTTGCTAAGCCTGAACCCAAAACAATATCTGCATTTGGATTAAGGATCTCCTCATTCACCGTAGAAATCCGATCCTGTCTAATCTCGTCCTCTAGATCTGTATCTACTTGGTTAAACATTTGGTTCATATTTCAAACCAAACGTATAAAAATTGACAAAGGAAATTGAATTTATCGCTCTTTTGAACACGGGCTAGAAAATTTTGGGGCTGTCCGTTTGAACGACGAAATGGTCAATGTCTTTAAATTCCCGCGAACCTTCCGGGTTCCCCCAATTTGTCACATGACCATGTGATCTCAGCATTCATATGCAAATTACACTACCAATAATAAATATCATTAACTGCTTATATTCGTATGATGGTAAAAATATACCAACCCTCATTGAAAGATTGATTGTTCCATTTCACTCGCCTATCGGCTCGTGAAATGGAACAATCAATCTTTCAATTCGGGATGGTATATTTTTACCATCACACTCATAAGCAGTTAATATTTGTATATTAATCAATAACAAAAATCATTTCTCTCCATTATAGCTCATCAAGCTGAACCAGCCGGATATTGTCATGTTTGTTGGCGAGGCACTTGTTGGTAACGAGGCTGTCGATCAATTGGTCAAGTTCAACCGAGCTCTAGCTGACAACTCTGAATCAGAGAACCCTCGTCTGATTGATGGCATTGTGCTGACCAAATTTGACACCATTGATGATAAGGTATGATACAATAACAAACAGGTGGGGGCACTTATGGGGTAATGAGGCTGTCGATCAACTGGTCAAGTCCAACCGAGCTCTAGCTGACCATTTAGACTCAGAAAACCCACGTCTCATTGATGGCATTGTGTTGACCAAATTTGACACCATTGATGATAAGGTATGATACAAAAACAAACAGCTGGGGGCACTTATGGGGTAATGAGGCTGTCGATCAACTGGTCAAGTTCAACCGAGCTCTGGCTGATCACTCTGACTCAGAAAACCCTCGTCTAATTGATGGCATTGTGCTGACCAAATTTGACACCATTGATGATAAGGTATGATATGATACAAAAACAAACAGGTGGGGGCACTTTTGGGGTAATGAGGCTGCCAATCAAGTGGTTAAGTTCAACCGAGCTCTTGCTGACCACTCTGACTCGGAGAACCCACGTCTCATTGATGGCATTGTGCTGACCAAATTTGACACCATTGATGATAAGGTACGATATGATACAAAAACAAACAGGTGGGGGCACTTATGGGGTAATGAGGCTGTCAATCAATTGGTCATGTTCAACCGAGCTCTAGCTGACCATTCAGACTCGGAAAACCCTCGTCTAATTGATGGCATTGTGTTGACCAAATTTGACACCATTGATGATAAGGTATGATATGATACAAAAACAAACAGGTGGGGTACATATGGGGTAACGAGGCTGTCGATCAATTGATCAAGTTCAACCGAGCTCTAGCTGACCACTCTGACTCGGAAAACCCTCGTCTAATTGATGGCATTGTGTTGACCAAATTTGACACCATTGATGATAAGGTATGATATGATACAAAAACAAACAGGTTGGGGCACTTATGGGGTAATGAGGCTGCCGATCAACTGGTCAAGTTCAACCGAGCTCTGGCTGACCACTCTGACTCCGAGAACCCACGTCTGATTGATGGCATTGTGCTGACCAAATTTGACACCATTGATGATAAGGTATGATATGATACAAAAACAAACAGACAGGGGCACTTATGGGGTAATGAGGCTGCCGATCAAATGGTCAAGTTCAAACCAAATTTGACACAATTGATGATACGGAATTACGGTATGCCATGAAGTTCAACAGAGCTCTAGCTGACCACTCTGACTCGGAAAGCCCTCGTCTTATTAATGGCATTGTGTTGACCAAATTTGACACCATTGATGATAAGGTATGATATGATGTAAAAACTAATTGATGGGGGCACTTATGAGGTAACTTGGCCATCAATCAACTGGTTAAATTCAAATGAGCTCTGACTCAGAAAACCCTCGTCTCATTGATGCCATTGTGTTGACCAAATTTGACACAATTGATGATACGGGAATACGGTATGCGATGATGCAGAAAATCAGGGGTGGGGTACTTGATAGAATATTGGTATGGGTCAATAAGGCAATACATGATATGAGTGGTGCTCTAACAAAATGAGCAGAAAGTCACGATTTTCAAAATTGAATTTATGACATATTTTAATTCTCTATAATCTCAGCTTTCAAATGATATATGATATACTGTATTTCTACAATCTTCATTTAGAGATCGAAATACAAGGCAGTCCACTCAAAATCTGACAGTAACAAATTGTCGCAAATCGATTTTAAAGTTACTCATTGCCATAGTGTATGATAGCAAAACGTGATCAATTACCTGTTAATAAGTGCACTTCCCGGCATAATTGACCTTCAAAACGCGAGACATAGTGTGACACTCTTGTATTAATGCATTTTTTTTGTCAAAAAACGAAATTTGATATTTTCAACATATTTTTACTTTAACAGCTATTTGTTCCAAATCTTCAATTGCGACTTTCCGCTCATTTTGCCAGAGCACCACTCATATGGTCAAATTCAACCAAGCTTTAGCTGACCAAAAACCAAGCTATAGCTGATTCGGAAAACACATGGCTGATTGATAGTAGCATTGTATTGACCAAATTTGACATCATTGATTACAAGTCATGTGTGCGATATAATAATTAATAATAATTGTTCCACTTTTATAGAGCTTTTTCCCATTGAACATCAGGTCAAAGCACTTTATACAATTGTTACGTTACCAATAGAATACGGTCAGCTGCCTTTATATGGAACATTTTTGGATACAGATTCAGATTTTATTAAAAAGTACTCTTTTCGTGGCCCAAGGGCCAAATTGCCAGAGACATTTACTTAGTTAAGAAGTATATATTAAAAATATCAAAAATCAATTATAAGATATATCATTATACATATTTAACAACATTAAAACATATTCAAAGGCATGACATTTAAAAATAAATAATATTGCACCAAAGTAATTGAGTTGTTCCCACTGAGCTCACCAAGATACAAATAAAATTTAAAAAAATATAAAATTCCAAAAGCAGGTAATTATGAGACAAAAACCAGTGACAGCGCCACACCATGCATATCAACCATCAAGCAATTGAGTGCCCCTACCAAGCAAAAAATGATCTAACAAATGCTGGTAGCTTCACTCAATTAACTGTTAAGAAGAGAAACATAGTATGGCACTGGACTGTTTTTGAAGCGGTCTGTCTTGGTGCGGAGCTGAGATATATTGGAAGCATTTCTAAGATTTCTACCATGAGCTTCAAATCAGGTTGGGGGAAGTAGGTGGCATTTTCTAACATTGTCCCCTAGAGCTTGAGCAAACTTTCTGCAGTGAGTCACATGTCTGTCACTCAATGACTCCAATTTACAGACACTGGTGGCATCACTATACAATGTATAGTGACGCCCAAGGATTGTTCTGCACGCACGTTTTTGGATCCTTTCTAGATCAGCATGCTATTTGAGAGTAAGTCCAGAATGCCACACCACATCACCATACTCAAGGACTGGTTTGACATAGCATTTGTAAACTACTTCAAGTTTATCTTGGGCAAAACCAAACTTCTTCAAAGATCTCAACATGAAGAGTCTCCTATTTGCTTTTTTAGCATTTCACCAATCTGGGTTTGCCATTTAAGATCATCTTGAAGCCACACCCTTAGGATCTTAGCCTTTTCAACATGGGGTAGTATGTCAGAATCCTTCTAACAGTAGGCCTGTTGTTTTCATAGCATCTCATGCAGGGGTGGAATGGGTGTAGGTTAAACCTCACCTCATAACCAGTCATTTCATAGTCATATTTAATCTACAAACATTTACTGCTATTCAAAAATGTTTTTGGAAGGTTTGTTGTATTATCTAGCACAATTCTAATATTTGTAATTATTGTTTTTCTAAACAGGTTGGCGCTGCCATTTCAATGACTTATACTACCGGTCAACCAATCGTTTTTGTCGGCACTGGTCAGACCTACCGTGATCTGCGCAACTTGAACGTGAAAGCTGTTGTCAACGCCCTTCTCAAATCCTAAGTGTGCAACTCAATAAATTAAACAATTATTGTTAATTTTAAAGATAAATATGATGGTATTGCTGAAATAATTAAGAGATAGGAATGGTATGTTGGTTCTTGTCATCAACAGAGATGCCAAATCATTTTTTTGATGGCAGAGGTTTGAAAGTGCTTCAAAACAGAGCAAATTCAATGATTTTGTGAGATCGAATATTGGTATTTTGAAAATTATGTGACCCTTGTAAACGTTTAAAATTATACCCTTTGCTTTTGAATCGAAACATTTGCATCTCTGTTAATGAAAATAAATCTGTTTGTTTTTTTGAAAATATTATTTAGACAATTTACAAAATGTTTATGCCTGAAAGGAACATCATTCTTATCTCTTGATTATATTACAGCTATTCTGCAGTTAATCAATCATTGGGCTTTTCCAATTGGAATCTATACTCCCCCTTTGAAGATTAACAATAAGCATTATACAGGGGAGGATGCATTTTAAATATAAGCCCATTGGACACTTCAAATAAAATCTTTACACCTTGTGTAGTAGGTTCAAACATTATGAAACACAGACGGGCCATAATTTTATGTAAAGTTGATAAAATGAATGCTTTATTTGGAATTCACCATCCTCTTGTATATTGCTTGAGTCAATCTTCCAAAAGGGGATTGATACATTTCGTCATGTGAGTGCAAGAAAGTCGTATCTGCAATGGCTGCCCTAAGTTATGTTTATTTTTCAACTTGTCACAAAGAATGTGAAAAATCTCTCAAAATGTCACTGTCTTATGTCACTGGTTCTTGAAATGGTTCTTCAGGTGACCCAAGACTGGAGATTTTACATTGTGCAATCCAAATTAATGACAAAAGGCAGCTATTGCAGATACGACTTTCTTGCACTCACATGATGATTTTTAAGCTAATGGTCCAATTTGAGTGACAGCACAGTGTGTCCATTCGCGTCATAAATAGCACAAAATGACGTAATTTTCAATTGTTCAGCTTTTGTGATGTCACTCCAAATGCTTGGTTAACTAAAGGTAACATAAGGAACATTTATATTTTCACAAGTAACACAAATGGTTTAACAAGGCATCTTACAAATTCAAATGGTTGTTAACTGCCAAGAATGTTCAGTTCTGATTGATAGATATTGTGTTCAGGGTTGATTTTTGAAGTGGCCTTTGGTAAATGGGTAAGAATCTTGGCAGTGTCTTTGAATTGATTTGACTACATAAGGCGCTGGAGCACAAATAGGCCACAACTTTGTGCGGCCGGCTGCAACCTGGCCACAGCCTTATTTTTCCAAGATGGCGACCGTAGGCTTGATTATGCACCTCTAAATAATTTCAAAACATTTGATGAATATTTTACAATAATCTTGAGGTGAACAATGAAACTTACGGTCGCCATTTTGGAAATTTAAGGCTGTGGCCAGGTTGCGGGCGGCCGCACAAAGTTGTGGCCTAATTGTGCGCCAACGCCTAACATGGTCAAGTTGTCACAGTAAACTAATTGCATAGCTATTAATTGCAAAATGTTGTGTTCCTTATGTTGCCTATATAAATGTTATTTATAAGAAAATATATATTAAAACAGGGATGTCGAGAAATTATTATATGGTAGTGATACACCAATTCATTTTTAATATTAGGCTTAAAATTGATTTTTATATTAAATAAATAAGATATAATTTGAAGGGATTTTACATTAGGAACTTTATTGAAATTATGCAATTATTGTATCCATTAAATCAGTAGAATGTGTAGTGTTAACCTGGAATGTTATCTTGGTTATCAGGATTTTAAATGCAAAAGAAAAATGCTGTACCGTCACTTCAAGTTTTCCTGAATCAAGTCGTATTCAGCTTTTAGATAAATATCTATAAGGTATAGTAAAACAAATACAATATGGATCAATACTGGAAGTGGTGAAAATCCCTTATCCTCGGTGTTGGTGATCCACTAGGAAGTAGTCACACACATCAACACATTGGGATCAATAATTTTCAACTCTTCCTTCTATACTCTATTGTTGTATTTGTTTAATACAAAGTGGTTGCTCTTTACTCTCCATGCATACAGCAATTTAAAATGAGAGACTATTGGAGTTTAGCTGATATTTGGACCAATTGTTGGTTGGAAGAGTGTCGCAATTTTTATCTATGAATTGTTACTGAAGAATTTTGTGTAGGTATTACTATGACCATTCTTCTAGCTGAAATGCCGGTTTTCTGAACTATTTCACATCAGTGTGCCAAATGCAGTAAAATGCTTTTATAGACCATATCTATAATTGACTTACACCCGGCGTTGATGGGGTAAATCCACAGAATCGGACAGGGAACGGAACTCAGAGCGAGAGGGTATTTATCATACTTGGCCTCGTTCTGAGTTCCGATTCCCCGCCCTGATTCTGTGGATTTACCCCATCAACGGTGGGAGTATGTCAGTTATAGATATGGTCTATAATGTTCCCTACATAGAGGATATTACTACATCTCATGAATATTTATAAGTCAATATCGTCTTTCTGTTGGTCAAATATCGGAGACGCGTAATAAGTATTTTAAACTACTTTCCTGTGTGTGCGTTAATACTGGTACATATGGGGGGGGGTGTTTATATTTGCATATGGGGGGGGGGGGGGGAGTGTTTATGCGTTATGCCTGTGTATATTACACACACGTGGGGAAAGTAGTAAAAACTTCCGCATGGTACTACTGTATGGCTCACGGCAAAGTACCGAATTTGTTGACTTTTAAATTTACTTCTAAGTTATATTTTGACTTTTTTGAGGTGTAGTAAAACAAATGCAACAAGGTTAATTTCAGAGAAATATTGCAAAATACTCTCCTCCCTCAGCTGCGCCTGGGGAAGAAATCTCGATCATCCAACACCTCTGGGACAGTATTTTGCAATACTTTCCCTCAAACCATGTTGTACTTGGATATTATTAATCTTTAGAAGAGATGCTATTTATAACATTTGAGGGTTTATCAGAAAATTAATACTATATAGATGAGTTGACACTAATGTCTATAAACACGGGTAAGGATCGAGCTAGTCCACAGATATGCATGAGGGAACAACAAATGATTGCTGCACATTTCAATAGCCCTACTTGATTTGGCGTGAATTTTGAAAGCAGGTGTCCTAAATAAAATCTTCTGCGCACGCATATTGCCGGGCAAGTAACAATGGATATGACCGCGCACACTGTCGGGCATGACGTCCTATGTCAACTCATCTCTATGTTCGACTGGAAGAGTGGATAAAACAAATTTATGCTTAAAGTCACAAGAAGAAAACCTTTTCATTTTTGCTGGTTGTGCGCCAAGGTTAAAGTTCATGACTTGATCGATTTGATTAGTTTGTTGTTCACACACGGTGCGATTTGGTCCTGCCCAGAATGAAAAGTTTTTTTCAGATGACTTTAATACAATTTATTTATTCCAGTAAGCGCACCTTTACTTGCTTGATATTTTAGATTTAATTGTATTTTCTTTCAAAAATATTTGTTATCCCAGTAGTATTAATTAGTTCCAAAACTGATAGTATGCAATGAAATTCTGTATGGTATCTTTTATTGGGATTTGTAAGAATTGTGACCAGTGTTCCCGCTAAGGTTTTTCGAGCTTGAGTCAATTCGAGTAATTTTGACATAGTTGAAGAGGTATATACTCACACCAAAATCATGAGCTGAGGCTGAAAATTGGCCAGAAAAATCGTTTTTACACATTTTCAGAAACCTGTTGCACTAATTTCCCGGCTCCAGCGCCAATCGTGCGCCATACAGTACGGCTTTAGCAGGAACACTGATTGTGACATGAAGATTCGTCCTTCCTTCCATTTTCTTATATTTGTTTGTTGAAATCATTCAAATTTGTCTGTCTTTGTCATGTAGTCATTTGATTAATGCCCATATCTGTTATTATATACCTCATATATAGATTCCTGTCCTCTGTCTGATTGGTTAAAAGTGAGGGCATGGATTTAAATACGGCGCGGTCAGCACTGAAAGGAGAAACAAATATCATAAATTATCATTGGGTGCTTTGAGTGCTAAAATGGTTCTTTTAACCAACCAATGGACAAAAATCTATATATTCGGTACATAAAACGAATATTGACTGCTTTTTGTTCGGGGTATGGTTAAAATTATTTCCCCTCAGTGATCTCAAAACCATGAATATTCATGGTTTTGAGATCACTTTGGGAAAATAATTTAAACCATGCCCCTCAAAGCAGTCAATATTTGTATATTATATACCTTTTGGCATGCTTTGAACCAGTCAATAGTCTTACTACTGCCCTCTCAAAACAAAATTGATATATAAAACAAGCAATATGCGCTTAACATGCCAAAATGCTGAGAAAAAAATCACAAGCAGTAAAATAAGATTTTACATAAAATTTGCAGTGGCAGCTCAATTTTATTTTTTTAAGTGAGTGGGGAGACATCCAGGAGCATAAATGCCTTGCGTGTAGGAAAGATCTGGAAATTGCAAATTCGTCTTTATATAAATTAGGTTTGATAAGCCAGGAAAGGGATGCCCCACTGTTGCTGCCATTGAAATAATACTCTTAATAGACCATTCCTATAATTTACATGCTTTTGCTGTTGATGGGGTAAATCCACAGAATCGGCGGGGAATCGGAACTCAGAAGGAGGCCAAGTAGGGTATTGCCTCATTCTGAGTTCCGATTCTGTGGATTTACCCCATCAACGGCGGGAGCATGTCAATTATAAGAATGGTCTATAGATATTATTGGTTGAATAGGTATTTTTAGCCGAGTACTTTCTATATAAATTAAGCTAAAATCAAAATGTGCTATGCCTGATCACAAACTATCTTGACATAGAAGTGTCACCTATTCAATCATATGAGAAAATTTGCTATCGGTATATAACCTCTGCTCTCTAAAATTCAATTATTTTTCGTAAATGACACGTTTGTGGCTTTTAATATTACCTGCAGTTGTTTTCAACATGATGTAAAAATTGATATACCTGTACAGATGTGAGTCATTCTATTTTTCAATACTGTAGTAGGCAACTATTCATTTCAGATGTTTTGTAAAATCTGTAATTTTTTTGTAAGTTGGGAAAAGAGTTTCTTTGTTTTGGTTGAAAATTAAATTTATAGTGGTATAAAATTTATTGTTGTGTATAAATTGCAATAGACTTTGTTATGTTTCCAATGGACTTTATTGTGGTAAATAA
Organism: Ophiothrix spiculata; assembly: GCA_000969725.1. Taxonomy (NCBI): domain Eukaryota; kingdom Metazoa; phylum Echinodermata; class Ophiuroidea; order Amphilepidida; family Ophiotrichidae; genus Ophiothrix; species Ophiothrix spiculata. The sequence goes on from JXSR01S004812.1 coordinate 42,357, forward strand.
ATTGTAATAAATATCAGTATTCATTTTATTTTTTATGTGCTAATAGTAAAAACTGGTATTTTGGGGTGTTTATTTTCATTTGTGGTCACAGAGGGACAAGATTTGATGTTATACATTTATGAAATACACTACACAAATAAAATATATTTGAAAAGACGATATTGTTGATTCCAATTTTTGTTTGTGTATCATGATTTGAACATAAATCCTTAGAAGCAGAGGGATTCGTCTCTCTAGACAGCAATCGAATATGCCAGTGTAAGACAACCCAAACTCCAATAGCTCCCTTCTGTTAATTATACTTAAAAAATATAAATGCATACAAATCTCTGAAAATGCTTTCACATCACTAAAATAGCATTTCCATGTCAATTTCCTAATCATAGTGTCACATTTGACCTTGTAGTTGACTTTTTAGACATTGTTAGATAATTGTTATAGTGCTTAGTTCCTATATTTAAACAGCCGGTACAAGAAAACCCCAACTCCATGAGCTCCCCGCTGCAACTATACACTAGAAAAATTATCTAACAATGTCTAAAAAAGTCAACTACAAGGTCAAATATTACGCTATGATTGGGATATAGACATGGAAATGTTTTTAGTGATTTGAAAGCATTTTCAGAGATTTGTATGCATTTATATTTTACTGACTTATTCAATTCTACTGGTTAGGAGGTTCCCAATAAGTTTGTGTCCTGAGGTTGTTAATTTATGTTATGTAGCTCATCTTGACTGATATATCAATTTATGGAAAGTTTCAAGGAAATATTTCCTGTACATAATACCGAGCATCCCTATAAATTTAAAATGCAACGTTCTGACACCCTTATTAACAGGGTTTAATGCGTCTCGAAGCCCTCAAGTGTCATGATATGAAATAAACTCATGTCACAAGTTCCTACCCATGATTTCTACGTGCTTGCAGATGAATTAATTTAAACGTTTTTCTGATAATATTTTGCACACCAACCAAGTCTCATCGATTTGAAGTCAGAAAATTATGTATCAAATTCGCTGATAAACGACATCAATTTGCAAAGAACTGTTGGTTTTAAAAAATACCTCTGAATTCATTTCTTGCTAATTCCTGAACGTCACACTATAAGGGTAACCTCGCACATCATGAATACACACCGCTAGTAGCCGGGATTAATAACAATAGGATTCGCTGTACGCGGGCTACTCAGTTTCAATGTAACGACACACGATAGCAATATTGACCCGTTTGATTCGAACTACTACCACCTGATACTACTGTTCCATCTTTTGCCATTAGTTGAACTGTTAAGCATAAGAATCGTTCAGTTTTTGAAGAAAGCATGAAACTTTGCACATGGTATCTTTAATACCCAGGGGTCTTAAAAAGAAATGGATACAAAT